>PQWD01000988.1:0-92826 GCA_019425675.1 Leucinodes orbonalis
AAACTAGCGTTACCCGCGTTATAGGATTATGATTTTATAAAAATATGTTTTATTTTTAAGGCGTCGGTGGCTCGATGTGATGGAATTGTTGCCTCCTTCCCAAGGCTTGAGGTTCAAATCCCGCCTCGTACCAATGTGTTATCGAAATTTCGAAAAATTGTGTACTTATCCGACGATCTTACGTGGAAGGAAAACATTGTGAGGAAACCTGCGTATGCCTGCGAAGAGATTCAAAGTTTCGTGCGGAAGTCGTCCCAAACCGCACTGGCGCCCGCGTGCGACGACTAAGGGCCTCTTAAGGTGGCTCTTGCCCCTCGCATGGGGACGTTTAACGATTTGTGTATTATCTAAACGATTTAACCTAGCTTATTTAGTTATGATTCAACCCACTACTTTTGATAATTACCTACAAGGCGAGTAATGTAAATAATTCCGCCACAGCAAAGCTTTGTAGTTGTTATTTACCGTCCATCAATTGAATAAATGACATGAAGTTCTTCGGGATCCTCTTACGGTTTTCAACGCTAAGCCGGTACGGACGCTGCCTCCATGAAGAGATTCCGTCAAAATTGCGTTAACAGTTGCTAAGTTCAGTTTGTGACCTGATTAATATTCACTAGTTGTATTTAGAAGGAGCCACTAATGATTTAAGGATAGGATCGATAGGATATATTATGTGTTCCATTGCATAGGAAATCTTATTTTATGAGATAAAAACTGGTCTGGTTCTGAGTGTTGCCTATTAAAGTGTGTATGTATTTACAAAAGAAATTATGGTGTTTATCCGTTGTTAGTATGAGGAAAACTTAGCGCTGGCCTGTAGTATGGATTTACAGGCCAGCGCTAAGTTTGGAGCCAGATTAGCGCTGTGTGAGTGTCAGCGTTTATAATTTTCCAAGACACCTCACAAAAAGGATTTGAGTGAATTAAGAAAACATTTGCCATTAAGTGGAACTTTAAAACTGTTCACATAAATTAAAACCTAAATGTTTAATGATAATATAAAAAAAAACAAAAATAAATGTTTAAAGAAGACTAATTGGATTTTACTTCAAGTTTTCGTTTAAATATTGTTTAAAAGGCATGTTGCCACTTTTTATCAGATTTAGACTGTCTTTACTTACATTTTGTTGTTTTTTTATAAAAACCTATTTATATAACCATATTTACGATACTTTAAATAGTCCGTATGTTTATCTTTAATCCTAAATACTCAACAATGGACCTGGACGATTTCCAAACCTTTGAATAATCATACCAGGATTGGACCATTACCTTTAGTTCCATCCCAGATACCAACACATAAAATGTTATGATAGTCAACGTCAATTACAGTCAGTACGCCGAAAATCCTATGTATTTCTTTCGGCAAAACAATAGCACTTGTGTTCACTAATGAAGCCCGCTTCAATCAGTTGCCAGTCCGACGTACAGCTGTGAATTGTGACAACGGCCTGTGTACGCATCGTTCAATACATAAAGCACTTTAAAGCACCTGACATTTAGTTCGGCTAAATTGGAGCTTACGATTTATACGCGACTTCGATGCTCAGTTTAATGGCGAGGAGATTAGGGATAGGTTTGTGCTTACCGGTCACCTTTGCTGTATTTAATTATTGATGGACGAGAGATTTATGCTTGTTTTAAGTTTCCATTTAATTTTGTTCGTTAACAATGGCCAAATTGCTTGAGTCACGCAGTATGCGTGCTGATCTGAACCTCCCCGTCTTTATTTTCGTCCAGCCAATTTTCGACATCCTTTACACCGATGCCTTTTTTTTCTACTACAAGTCTACAAGCACAACACCTCCTACATAATCCTAAAGTACGTATGGTATAGTCTTTACAAAAATATGTTCGTATATCCGGATTGACATTTTTACTGCAAGGCCCTAATATTATTTAAATTTTTTTATTCAGTATTTTTTGTTTTAACAATTTCTCATGACAATTTAGACATATTTTTAGATTGTACTCATGATAGTTAGGAATTAGGACGCAATCCGTTACAGTTTAGTGTTTTTTATTAAAGAAAGAAAGAAAAACGTTTATATATAAAACGGTATTTGACTGTAACTTGCTTTTATGTCTTTATAAAATAAAATAAAAAAAACAAAAATAGTATAAAATTCCGCCAAAACGGCATACCTGGATGCTTTTAACATGTTAGGGGTTACGTCTAAATAAGATAGAATAGAATAAAGACATGTTAATCCAGGCAAATGCCTGCTATTAACATGTCTCGTCAACTTATCGCGCAATGCACAGCGGGACATAAGTCTCCCCCATTCTGTGCCTTTTTCTATTTCTAAAAATATTATATTATCAACAGTCCTAATCGTCATCGAAGAGCGTCGGTGGCTCATTGGTGTAGACTGTTACCTTTTGATCTGGAGGGGGCAGCTTTAAATCCCGCCACGTATACAAGAGTTTTAACATTTTTGAAATTATACGTACGTTATCCGAAGCTCTTACGGTGAAGGAAAACATCGCTAGAGGAAATCTGTGCACGCCTTCGAAGAGATTAAAATGGTGTACGTGAAGTCAGCCAATGTGCACTGGACATGCGTGGACGACTAAGGTCTATATACCCTATACGGGTAGGGTCGTCGTCAACCCGCTCAGGGCCCGCGTGGACGACTAAGGCCTATTCACCCTATACGGGTAGGCTCGTGCCCCTCAGTGGGGACGTTTAATAAGCTGATGATGGGTAGGGTCGTGCTTCTCGGTGGGGACGTTCAATGAGTTGATGGTGAGTATTAAAGTCCTAGTAACTTTTATTGCAAATATGATGAAATAAGTCCACCGTTAACATTACCCAACACATACATATTCATTAATTGCATTAATAACTTGAGATATAGGTAGTAATAGTAGCGAGAAAACCAAACAAACCGCCAATAATACATCTTAATTCATTAATTAATATATAATATGAATATATTAATCGCAACATATGTGGTGCTTAATTATTGATAAGGAGCATATTATTAATGCAGACCACATAATCAATATTACGATTATCAATTTCATGCCAATTAGCAATTATTTTAAGTGCACTAACTTGAACTTATACTTAAAAGCTAAGTACGTAATGATGATAAAATATTTATAATAACAATGGACGATTCAAAAGTATCTGTAACAGATTTATTTAATTTTTTTTTTCTTTCAGGACTTTTTCATTTTCTTTTTGGTTCTTCTGCCGATACTAGCAAGATGAACAGTCGGCTGTGAATAGACCCGATGGAGTAGCCTAGCAATTGACATAGCGCATATATTAACATGTTGAAGTGGATATACGAGCCTTATTTATGATTGATACATTAGCCCGTTAGACTAGAAAGAGCCGTATTTAGCTAGATAAATTTTGATTAATTGAAAGCACTATAATGAAAATAAATATTAACATGTAGCGCCAATTTAGTAGACTTAATTGACATATGGAAACTTAATTACGAATAAACATATTCTACTATTATAAGCCTAACACAGTAATTCGTTCTTTATAGACAACACCCAGACTGAGACGAACAAACAATACGATGTGTTACATTAGACAAAATAATGTAGTTAGCCACGAAAATATAATTTCAATCAAATCAAAAGATAATCGACCGAAAACAGAGCAAACAAAAACAAACTGGCAACTTAAATAAAAAGTAAATTTTAATCGCTAAAGACTAGAAATATAATCACTGCTTACCTAATTAAGAGCACATAAAGTTTTGCGACAATTGTGCATAAAGCCTGCACACGTCAAAGCCCCTAAATTGGTTTTAGAGATAATACAAACATTCAGTAGTGGTCGCAAGTTCACTCAGCTGACAACGGTCTTCGCTAATAAAGCGTGGCGCGGCCATCAGCAGCGCATCTGTCGCTTCATCAGTCGCCCGCTACAAATTAGCGACAACACTACCGCCTCCTAATAAAAGGTAATATAGCCTTTTACGGCAGTGATATATTACTTTCAATTCAACTGAATTGGTGCATCGGAACACACAGTTATACTGACAGTTTCAATATATTTTTTTCTTTAAAACACTATTTGCGATATAAGTTAAGAGGCAAAAATAACATTAGATCCACAGCTTTAAGAAGAGGAATGTCACAACAAACTAACTGCTGAATCATAACAAAATTGTTGTCATAAATATTATTTGGCAATGAAATTAAAAGTGTAATTTGACCTTTGAATAACTTTAAAGAAAGAAAAAACATTTAAGCGTGCATTAAGCTTTGCCACAGCAGTTCAAAGCGTTGAAATTGATATCAGAGACAATACGATACAATATTTAATGCTACGTTCCTCGCTAATAAAGCACGGCGCGGTCATCAGCAGCGCATCTGTCGCTTCGTCACTCGCCCGCTACAAATTAGCGACAACACTGCCACTTTCTAATAAAAGGTAATATAGTCTTTGACCGCAGTTATTTATTACTTATTCAACCGTATTGGTGCATTTGAACACATAGTTATACTTGATAACTTTCCATAATATAATTTATGTATAAAACTCTATTATATTATATAAATATAAAACAGAGAGAGAAAGAGTATTTATGATGTCATTTATTTCCTTTATTTTATATTATTCACCCCCCTACTTTACCTAATGTAAATATTTAGTTATTTTAATTCTGACTGTTATCCCATTCCCCCTTTAACCAATTCTTTTGCCCCATGCGCGGAGCACTAACTATATTATAATCATTAATTTACAAAAAAGAATCTTAACTACAAAAGAGTACGCGACCATGAGTCTGTAGATGTAATTTTATTAATAAAAAAAACACTATTATGTTGGATAGGTAAAATCTAGAGACTAAAATAACATTAGATCCACAAGCTCTAAGAATACAAGAGAAATGTCACAACCAACTGACGGCTAAAACATCACAAGTCGTTAAAACATTTTTCAGAGCGCGTAAAGCTTTGCCACAGCAGTTCAAAGCGTTTTAAAATTGATCTCAGAGACAATACGAACATTCAGTCACAAGTCCACTCAGCTGACACCGGCCCTCGCTAATGAAGCGCGGCGCGGCCATCAGCAGCGTATCTGTCGCTTCGTCACTCGCTCGCTACAAATTAGCGACAACACTACCGCTTCCTAATAAAATGTAATCGAGCCTTTGACGGCAGTGATTTTTACTTATTCAACTGAATTGGTGCATCGTAACACAGTTATACATGACAATTTTTCTTAGTATAATATTTATTTAAAACACAATTTGATAAGATAAGTAAAAAAAGGAGAGAAATGCCACAACCAAGTAACGGCTGAAACATCACAAGTCGTTAAAATTTTGTTTGGCAATCAAATAAAAGTATATTTTATTTATTGTACATCTAATTTAAATATAAACATAAATCACCTAATTCAGAGCGCGTTAAGCTTTGCCAAAGCAGTTCAGAGCGTTTAAATTGACCTCAGAGACAATACGAACATTCAATGCTAGTCGCAAGTCCACTCAGCTGACACCGGCCCTCGCTAATGAAGCGCGGCGCGGCCGTCAGCAGCGCGTCTGTCGCTTCGTCACTCGCCCGATACAAATTAGCGACAACGCGGGCGCCCTATTAATGATCTAGCCTATTGCGGCGTTAGTTCGTTACTTAATTCAAGTTTATGGGGCTAATGTATAGTTGCGTTTAAGAACACTATTCCAATTGCGGGCACAATACCAGGAATTTTTTTTATCTTCTATATATTGACATACATCATTATTCTATATATTGACAATATAGGCAGACATTGTCTGACATCACATCTAATGGTTAGTGATGATGCGGCCGAGGATGCCTGCCTAGAAACAGCCTATTCACTCTTGCCTTGAAGATGGCCGGCCAGGTTGATCGGGGAACACATAAGGAGGCAAAGAGTTCCTTTGCGGTGCAAATTAATAACGAGGCATTATACCAAATTAGCTGTAAGCTCATTATACCTCTACTATAGCAAAAATATTGTACACTGTACTATTCAAAGAAACAAATGAAGGTATCAAAAACAGCAATAGGGAGAAACACTACTTGATACGAAACATTAAAATAAAGTTTTTGGTATGTTCTTTTTGGAATGTAATGTGCAGTTGCGTACAATTATTCCTTAAATATATATATTTTAAATTCATTCTATATATCGTTATCACGACAAACATTCTTAATTCAACAGATTGTATAAGATATAACTTTTGAAACAATGTGTATACAAAGGTAAGTCTACATTTCAACGAGATTAAATATATTGAAAAAGCGAGTCGAACCCAGAACCAATCAATATGGTAAATACATTGATCATTAAACAACTTTTACCTGTATAAATAAATTGTTATATAGCTCATCACGAAATCAAGGCAAACCGAAACCAGTTCAACGGACCTTTGATACTGCGCAACAAAACCAAATGCAGCTACGAGTATACATTCAAAGTTTCTAGTTCGATGTTCGAAACATTGCAAACATTGAGTGCAAGCCCGGGGTAATTTTAACCGACAATGCTGGTTTCCCACTTTAAATTGGGAAAAAAAGGCCCCGGATTTTTATATGGTTGATCTGTCAGGCCGTATTGTGTATCTTTAATACCTCATAATTGTCTATACCAGAAATGTAGAGATACTTATACTGTGTCAAAATATATGTCGACCCATATGGTTTTATGGCAGACGTTGGCTAATATATCAAGGGTTCGGGGGTTGATCCCCAGGCAGTGCAATTGTATTCATAGGGTATGTGTAGGGGTATGTTGGTAACAAATCGAATTGCTCAAAGTCATGTAGTTTATAAAGGGCAGGTATACCACTGATTTCAAACCGAAAATAATTATGTGCTGGATTTATTACTTATTCCTGAGAATTTGAGTCATAGTTACCAGTTTTTTTGCGTCTTATCTCAGTCTCGCCCGGAACTCGGCAACTATGAATATGAAACATTCTCTCCTTCAAAGATCCTTACCACGACCACCATGAATGACCTTAAATCACATGAATGTGGTTTATGTGATCAAGAACACATAAAATATGTACAAGTGTTCCGCGCCTCATGAAACATAGAAATTATTCCCAGGACTAAGTAGCTTGAATGTTTCCTACAAGTCTTAAAAAATATTTAATAAGCAGTCACATACACTGATTATGAACTAAGTTTTATCCAACCAACGTAGTAAAATAGTAAATTAACAAATATGGTGAATTATTCAGGAGATACCTGATTAACAAAAATATAATCGTTTTCAATTCCTTCAAACTGTTTTATTACACCCAATTCTTAAGAAATCATTAGTGGAAGACAACTTATATAAAAATGGAATTAAAAATAAACGTGCACAAAAACACGAATCTCATATATTTTATTCTCTTTTTTACTGATATAATATCACATGAAACAGCTTATCTGTCACGTCCGCTACTCGTCAGCGTCAAAAGCGCTTTATTGATGTCCTGTAATGATCATTATATGTTAAAGAGTTATATGATAAAAGAATATTCTACGAAAATATGAACTACAAAATTGAAATGTGACATTTCAAATTGTACATTAAACGTCCCGATATGTGCATCATTCGTTATTTAAGTTGAATTGCTGCCGTTTATAACACGTTTCGCAATATGACAGTTATTTATTTTTATATGAGTAGGCAATTTCGAGCAGTATGGCCCAGAATAGTGGAAAAGTACTTTTTCACAAGCAACTTTTGAATGTGATATGCATGGCCGTTAATATATTAAGAAGTAAATTAAATCGTTTAAGTATTAGCATTATATTTACAGTTCGGTAATTCAGTTCTGTGACATTAATAGTTGTGATTATTTTATAATAATATATATTTTTGGCGACCCGGGTGTTTTATGTACAATATGTATGTATTTACAAAAAAGTATATAAGTATGTTTATCCGTTGTTTAGTACCCGTAATACACGCTTAACTTAACCTGCACGCTTAACTTGGGGTTAGATGGCGTGGTGTGAGTGTCAATGGATATTTATTTATATTTATAACAATTGCAAAATTAAACACATAATTTAATTTATTTAAATTGACATATTCTGTATAGAATTTAAGTTAAGGTTGAATCCAGCAATTCATATTCATTCAATCCAAGTTCCATCCAAAGCATTATTGAAATTCTCTAACAAAGATATCAAATGCGGTTGTTTTTATTTAGCAAAGCATCATTTTGGTCTCTTGTCATTAGAAGGTAAGATACATTAACTGCAATTTGTGACTTCCGTTCACATTCTTAACATACGTATATGTTAGTTTTAGTGACAGCTAGTCCGAGATACCAAACAGATTGAATTAACTAACGTGTAATCAATCTGTCAACTCCCACAGAAGCATCCAACATAACCGATTAATAACCGAGAAATCTGGTTTTTACCGGTTAAAAACCTTTTGATAATGGTAGCGGAAACTGTAACAGCGTCGGTCGATACATTCTGCTACGAGTAAGTATGGAATGCACCAATTAAATCTTTCATCATCATCAGCTCATTATACGTCCCCACCGAGGGGCACGAGCCTACCCGTATAGAGTGCTTAGGCCTTAGTCGTCCACGCGGGCCCAGTGCGGGTTGGACGGACTTCCACGCACACCTTATGAACCTCTTTCGTAGGCTTGCGCAGGTTTCCTCACGAGTTTCCTTCACCGATAACTACATGGTTTAATTTTCCAAAAAATTCGAAACACATTGGTACGTGGCGGGATTTGAACCTCAGCTCTTCCGGTAGGAGGGCGACAGTCCACACCATTTAGCCACCGACGCTCTCAATTAAATCTTTATTGTGCATCAATACTATTTAAGCATGATTGGTATTCTACTATTAAAATATAACATTATTGAAACATTCGATCGTCGATCGGGTCGATCCCTAGCAGTTGACATTCATCTGTTACCCACCACCTTAACCAGGTCATCCATCCATCTGGTTGGGGTCGGCCTACGCTTCGTTTTTCGTTACGCGGACGCCACCCGAGAATCTATCCGCCCCATCGACCATCGGTTCTACGCACTATGTGCCCTGCCCACTGCCACTTCAACTTGCTTATCCTTTGGGCTATGTCGTCACCCTAGTTCGCCTACGGATATCCTCGTTTTGGACTTTATCTCGTAGGGAAACACCTAACATAGCCCTCTCTATAGTAAGCTGAGTCACAGCCTAGTAAAAATCTAATAAGTTCAATCATTTCTCCCAACCGCTCACTAACAAAGATAATATAATGCCTATAAATTTTGCAATCCTGGTGCTTAACGTGAGCGTCTTCATCAAATGTTTATTATAAAAGGAGTGTAATAAATTTTACCAAAGATAATGTTGACAATCAATAATGTTACCGTTCTAGCAAGATTGATTGGTATTCAAATTAGTTGTTTAACAGTAATTAATGTTTCCTGTAAGATTTTCCAGCCGGCGCTTTGATGTGACGAATAATATTCTACCATTAATTTAACTAAAGTTAATAAAACACCTGATGTGGCATTGTTAATCTTAAAGCGGTGAACGATGATACATTTTTCTGAATTGAGAATTAAATTATGATAAATATATAAAGTGCCTCCAAATTGTAGTGGTATGGCCGTGAAGTTAAGATTTTAAAGATTTTAAGTTTAAAGTTACGTTATCTGGGAGTCGTGAGTTTAATAATCAAGATACTGAAAAATTTCAAAAATAATATGTTTATTGATGAGAAGAAGGAAACTGTTTCAGGTTATTCCTTGATCCCTATACAATTCAATACAAAAAAGCCATCGTTCCATCAAATCCAAAATAAATACAAAACAATGTTTTGATTAAGTACCATTCGAGTTTACAAATTACTCATCAATAAAAATACAAATAAATCCACTTTGCCATACAACGGAAGCGTATTCTAAAATTTTATTAACATTTAAATTCGTACTGCAAATCCGGGTGTTCACAAGGTAAAAAACCGTCAGTTATAAAAAAATCCAAGATAACGCGATAAAAGCTCGCCAGATCCAATCACGGAGCTTTAAGAACCAACCCACGGAGATTACGCGCTCGAGCCTCCTCCCGTAGAAATATGGCACCAAACTCAAGAACTGGAATCGCGTGGGGGCACCAAATTGGAGAGTTTATTATTTTTAATAAGCAAACTTTAGCCCACGCGTACTGGCCAAAAATAATAAATAGAACAGGGTTATTTCTTTGTTCGAATTTGTTTTTTTGGATTCATATTTCGAATGGGGTAGTTAAATTGTCTGTTCTTAAAGTAATAAGCTGATGCCTACTGTTAGGATTACGATTTTTTTTTTCAATAAAGGGTTTATGTTTCGGCTCAATCTCGCTGGGAAGTAAGCGACTTTATTTTTTAAGGCTAATTCAAGGTTTTATACACACATCAGTCAATACAATTAATAAACGCACTATAATATTTATGTGGATACGTATTTTCAAATTGTTATAAAAAATTTACGACAACTCACCTGATTATAAATGACAATACAGATAGAGATTTTGCATACTTGGAAAGAAAATGCTTATTCAAAAATCCAACGATGCATACTGATAGTCATTAAGATTATAAAATAATATATTTAAAAGAAACACGCATTGATTTAATAAAAAGGTCATTTCACGACAGTAAATTAAAGAATACTCAAAGCCTTAATTTTTTACTGAACTCGAAATATTTTAACGACTTTATCAACATTGAGAGCTTGCATTTCATAGCATCTCAAAACTATATTCTTGTTATCCCATAAAACCAATAACGTATTAATTATATTTGAAATAGTTCAACACATTCCAAAAAAAAGAACCTGCTTTAACCAGTTTCGTGGCCCTACCGAGTAAACTACCCGAACGCTTCGTTTAACCTTCGATCTCCGAATGGGGATTTGGCGTAGGCAGCGTTGCGGGACGTGTACGCATGTATGCATAACAATATACCTATGCGTGTGTGTGTGCTATTTGCAGGAAAACTACCTATTGCTTTCCGAATAGATATAAATCTGAAGAACGCGCGAAGACACTTCGGGTAACGAGAGGACGATTCGAGTGACTCGTTTGTATGGGGGAAAAGAAACTTTTTTAAGAGGAAGTCCAGGTAATTCTTTGCTATCAGTAAGAATTGTTGGAAATAAATTTAAATAGAAAAAAAAAAGAAGAAAGAAAAATATTTATTTGGTGCAATTCAAATTGTAACATGTTATTCCCTAAAATAATATTTTTAAAAATAATGCTACCAAAATGGTGGCCACTCAGCTAATGCCTAGACAGTTTCATCAAGACGCTGGTTTGCAGTGGAACCGAATAGTCATACAGTGTTGGTAAGTTTCATGGTAGTTTTACTTTTCTAGATATTATAATTAATAATGTTATGAGGAGTCCTCTTTGTATCAAGAAAGGCACGTTTCACCATTCGTCCTAGCATATATATTAAAATGGTAGTAATTAAACATTATTCAGTACGCATTTGCCCTGCATGGTGTGTTACTACGACCCAATCTCTTCATATCCAGGCTATTTGGTTGGGCACTAAAATATGATTTTACAGGCATGGAACAGTGTCATTAATACATAAATATGTCCACGAATGACAGCTGCTGCCTATGTCATTTTGACAATTATTATTTTGAATCAATGCAGAAAAATGTGACAGGCAAAATAAATAATATTACAAATGTGAATAATAATTCCATAAGACGAATACTGACACAAAATTGCCATGATGAAATTTAAAAAACCCTTAGAAATTCTCAGAACCATCGAGCATGCACGAAGGTTCATAAAAATTAGATAAATCTGGAAGAGGCGAAAATGTTACGCAGAATTGTAGCAAATGGAAAAATTAGATATCTACGTGAATAAGGCGTGTTGAATTGGATTTATTTGATAAAAAACATGATAAATGTTTTATAAATGTTATATTATTCGTAAATAAGAAGTTACAAACAAAAACTGAATTTGTGTTCTTTTAAATTTTGATCTCAAGAAGTATTACTTAGCTATTTACAGCTACTATATATCTTAAGTTCTATAAATGTCAAATAAAATATTCAACGTAATTAACAATAATAATTGTAACATAATTATAGTATCGATATACATTAACAATGAATCTACTTCTCTATTAATGAATACAAAATTTAAAAAAATGCTGAGCCACTTCTCTTGACGTCTGTACGTAGCATGTAAAATTTATTAACCGCTCGCCTTCCAAAAGCGAATATTAATTGCATGTAATTTAAAGAACGTTGTCAAAGGTTTTAAAAATAGAACGGTTTATCATAATTACTGCGGCATAATTTTATTACTCGCTTACAAAATGATGTAACTAAGTAGCTCGTAATTGGGTGGACGTGATTCACTTTGATTGTATTATTAATTGTACTTTTGTGCTTGATAGAAGTGTTCTATGATAATTAGCAATGATGTAAAAAAGTATGGATTCGTGATATGCTCACAAAACAATCGAAAAAAGTGTTCCGAATGCAGTGACAGCACATATACACATATTTCGAATGAGCGTACATTTACCTAAACAAAAGAGTACAAACTGTACTCTCTTCGGCGGTTCGTTTTTGAGGCACGGATGGCATATTTACCTTTATATACAGAATATCATTGGTAATTAGCAATGATTGGTGTTAAATATCTAAATTTAATAAATGTATACTTTGATTTTAGAAAACAAATACTTCATATTTGGTTTATTGTGAATGCCATACTGAAATAACTTGAAAATATTTAGTAGAGTTTACACAGTTTCATGGATTAAATATATATTAAACCTAGTTAACGAACCCACATTATTTTTATTCTACTTAGTAACCACGCGTTTTATCACAACACAGTTACAATATATTCCAAATTCACATGCGACAGATTAATTTAAGCGGCCAGTACATATACAACCTTCAACACAAATTAATGTTTCATCTGTTTAACTTTGTAAGTTATTAAAATTCGGTTATAAATGATATTAATAACCCGTGAAAAATCGATTAAAGTTTGGTTACATTGAAGGTTAACTTCAAAATCATTCTTGTGTTTCTTCTAAAAACAAAATATGAATGAATCCTACTCCTATCTCTATTGTGTGGGAAGGCCTGTGCCTGCAGAATGTTATATACTGATAATGATGAATTAATAAAATATTAAACATACGATGTCTTATCTTTACTACCCCTAATAATCCGCGTGTAAATCAACATTAAACCCCAGGAATAGAAGCATAAATTTGCTACTACCTGGCCAAGAAAAAAATGTTATGGCACTTTGCTAAAAAAGCTATCTTGTGATACATATATAGGTAACACATAATAGCTCAACTGTGGCAAACAGAGTCACAATAAAAAATCTATTGTTAGACATCATCAGCTCATTATACGTCCCCACTGAGGAGGTTTCCTCACGTTTTCCTTCACCGTAAGAACATCAGATAAACGTACATTTAATTTCGAAAAGACATTGGAAGTTAGCGGGATATGAAAAAGGCAACAGTCCGCACCAATGTCCACCGACGCTATGTGACAAGGGGTCAATGTTCAAAAATTTACACCCGTTTCAATTGCCAGTCTTTATTATAATCAGAAATATATACGAAACATTATCGGTACGTAGTTGACTCCAAATTTAGCCTGTTGAACGATTTCATATTGTAACAATTATAGCCCTATAAAATATTCGAACAAGTTGTCTTATAAGCTTGGACACTGATATTAACTCGTGATAAGGCCCGTTTAAATGTAAAAGCTCACCGTTTAATAACTATACTGTTTCTATAAAATTGGAAGGAATGTATTTTTATAATTTATCTTTGTAAATTTTTTGATGAGGTCGATGACGATTATTGTCTTTTAATCGACTCAAAAGAAGACCGTATTACATTTTTCCAATATCACCTATTCCTGCCACCATAACAGTTTAATTTTTGGTCAACTAAGTTCTAAGAGAAATTGTTAAACAAGCAGCAAAGTTAAATAAATAAATATGAGTGTCTTCTGACACTCACGCAGCGACACTTAACCTCAATTGGGCACTAAACATGTGACAAACATACTTCTTTTTATAAATACATACTTACATATTTTACACAGAAACACCCAGATGGTTAGAAACTAGAAAAAAAATAACGAAACTTTAGAAGTTATTTGTTTTTTGTTTTATTAATTAACAATTATTTTAAACAAGTATTACTTGAACGCTTAATTCTTATCAAAGCTAAAACAATTCACCCAATAAATACATCGGCTAAACACTATAAACGTATCTTTAACTGTCACCACGCTAAGTCTCTATTAAAAAGATAATCCTAATGGATTTCTATACAAACTATAGCGAGGCATATCTCTTACACTGTGTCAATAGAATCTTAACCTTTATCGAAATCCATTAGAATCCCTACACAATAACTTCCATAGCTTAGTTAATAAAAAACAATTATAGTTCAGAAATGGTATCGAAGTATGCATAATAGAATCTAATCAGTAGCGTGTGGGTTGTTTACGATCTAAGATACAGGTGAATTAAGGGAATCATTTAAAAATGTATACTATGTTTGAACACATTGTAGAATTTAAAGAATTCCGTTTAGAAATCTGGTGGAGGGAAAATAATTTTAAAGAAATCTACAATTATTTCGCGTATTTATGAAAATAATTTACAATATTTTATTCAGTTTGATCGTGGCCACTATCACCTACAAAATATTGAAATACATGGATATATTAATAATCATCATCAGCTCATTAAACGTCCCCAACGAGGGGCACGAGCCTACCCGTATAGGGTGATTAGGCTTTAGTCGTCCACGCGGGCCCAGTGCGGATTGGACGACTTCACACACAACCTTCGAATCTTTTCGCAGGCGTACATGAAGGTTTCCTCACGATGTTTTCCTTCGCCGTAAGAGCGTCGGATAACGTACATATATTTTCGAAAATCGAAAATACATTGGTACGTGTCGGGATTTGAACCTCAGCCCTCCCGGTAGGAAGGCAACAGTCGACACCACTGAACCACCGACGTGTATTAATAAACTACATTATAAATAAATTATATTATTGTATAACAAATATAAAATCATGCTGCTTTATACAGAAGAACAAAATTCCAGTTATATCTGTTGAATCATTTATTTTCTATCGGAATCAACTGATATTAATTACATAAAGTAATTTGCTATCGTATTGATGTTTCCAGTTTCATATTAATGAAGCAGCATGTGGGCGTCTCATTACAATGTTTAATTGTATTTCTGTCCGTCCATGCTTTTAGAAACGCGTCAAAATTGACAGCGAGGATGTCATAAGTATCATTAGTTCGTTTTATGTCTCAAGAATGTACTTCATAGGCATAACGTTTTAGTTTTAGCAACAAATATATTGGTTTTATGCACTTGACCCTACAAAATATTTTATTGATATATTTCATATTTAATCTACAAAGTATTCATTAAAAAGTATTGATATTTATTATGAACCCGGAAGGGATACGAAATGACCCGAACCCTAATTACAATTTACTTACTTTGTGATTGTTTGTGTCAAATTATATAAAAAAAATATGAGAAACTTTTATCAATTAAAAATTAATTTATTCGTTAAAACAATGACATTCTTCATAATTATTATCTTAGCTTATCTAATTGTAATCTTGCTCGGCATAACATCCTAAGATGGTGGCCTAGCGTAACTATTTATCGTGCCTGCCAAACTTAGATAAAAATAATCTAACTAGAAATAAACACTCAAAAGTGACCATGCCTAAAATCAGCACATGGAGCCGGTTAGGCAGAATTTTCATTTATAATCACGTCGCTCGCTACGTATTATAATGACGTTGTAGTGTGCTCGTGCTTTTGATTTTGTTCCCTTGTTATGACGCGCTAAGGTCCAAATTGAAAATAATAATTTTGTAATAAATATAATAATATCGAGCGTCGGTGGCTCAAGAGCGTCGGTGGCTCAGTGGTGTGGACTGTCGCCTTCCTACCGGGAGGGCTGAGGTTCAAATCCCGACACGTACCATTGTATTTTCGAATTTTCGAAAAATATATTACGTTATCCGACGCTCTTACGGTGAAGGAAAACATCGTGAGGAAACCTTCATGCACGCCTGCGAAGAGATTCGAAGGTTGTGTGTGAAGTCGTCCAATCCGCACTGGGCCCGCGTGCCGACGTGACGGACTAAGGCCTAATGACGGAACAACACATTATTCAACCCACTGCACAACTTTAATTGATGTCGTTTTCACGGACATTGACCGGTGTGCAGTATCTGTTGATTACATACCTAGTCTCGGTAGGCATGCATTTATTGTTTGTACACTTGAAGTGCCAAAATTAAGGATGAAACCTTCTACTATTAGGCGGCGCTGTTTTAATGAAATAGACATAAACAAGTTTGAGCATGATATCGCAGGGCTGGACTGGAATCGAATAGTTAAATTGGAAAATGTTGACGATATGGTAAACCTGTTGAATTCTTACATTATTAGTATCTTTGACTTACATGCTCCAATGAAATCGTACCGCGTTAAAACAGAAAACTATCCATGGATCACATTTAATATAAGGGAAATGATAAAAAAACGGAATTTAGCTTATAATAGGGCAAAAAAAACTGGTCGATCGGAACATTATAATTTTTATAAAGATCTAAAAAAATATATAGAACAGGCCATAGTTAGGGAAAAAAAGGCATACTACGACTATTATATCAACAAAAAACTATCCGAACCTCGATTAATGTGGAAACATATTAAAAAGAACGTACGAATAAAAACTAAACCTGAATTACCGGGGCACATGCTTTCAGACCCAAATTTAGTAAATGACCATTTTTTAAGTACTCCTGGTAATAATCGAGTAACTATTTCTCAGCTGACATATTTTGAATACAACCGCGCTGTTCCTAATTCGTTTGAATTGCAAGAAATTAGTTCCCATCAGGTACTTAAAATTATTAAATCCTTAAAATCAAATGCTATTGGTTTGGATGACATTTCATTGAGCATGATTACTATGACCTTGCCATACTCTTTGGATGCGATCACTGCGATTATAAACTTGTCTTTGCGAACAGGTGTTTATCCTAAGGAATGGCAGAGGGCTCTTGTTAAACCGTTAGCTAAAAAAACATTGTCGGTTTCCCTGGCGGACTTGCGTCCGGTGAGTGTTTTGCCATGCCTATCCAAGGTTATGGAGAGGGCTGTGGCTGACCAAGTCAGAGTTTTTGTTGAGGGGAATAATATATTGCCTTCAAAACAGTCAGGCTTTAGAAAGGGACACAGTACGTCCACTGCTCTTCTTGATGTTGTAGATAACATATTGTACGCACAAGATAAGGGAGAGGGTACACTTCTTACTCTTCTGGACTTTTCCAGGGCATTTGACTGCTTAAATATTTCATTGTTGTTGTCGAAAATGCGTTTTTATGGCTTTGATACTAGATGCATCCAGTGGTTTTATAGTTATTTTGAACACCGAACACAACAGGTGGAACTGTGCAATGAACTGGGAGGTATTCATCGTTCAGATCCTAGAGGAGTAACGAGAGGAGTTCCACAAGGGTCGATTTTGGGTCCTTTGCTATTTGCGATTTACAGCGCGGATGTGGTCAATAGTATACACCATTGTAATTATCACATGTATGCTGATGATTTGCAAATATATTTATCGACAAATCCTAAAGACACTTACGAAGCGGAAATGTTGCTAAATGAAGACCTGACAAGAGTGGCTAGATGGGCAGAATTAAATTCCTTGGTTCTTAATGGTGAAAAATCTAAATATATGATATTGGGGTCCAGGAAACAAATACGGGATATACAGAATAAGGGGGTAAATGTGTCAATAAATGGTCGGAATGTGGAGAGAGTATCCGAAGTAAGAAACTTAGGTCTGATAATGGATGAGGAGTTACGGTTCGAGAAGCATGTAAATGTAGTTATTAGTAACTGCTTTTATAGATTAAAAGTCCTCTATCAAATCCGGGATTACATTAACGAACTTAACCGTATCAAATTGTGTGACTCACTCATACTTTCTAAATTCAATTATATGGATGTTGTGTACGGTCCTCGTCTGTTGGCGCGTACGCAGCAGTCAATTCAGCGAGTGCAAAATGCGTGTGCTAGATATTGTTTCCATATACCGCCGAGAACACACGTGACTCCATATCTTAATAATGCAAATATATTGAAAATGGGGTCACGTAGGGCATTACATTTTGCCACGCTTTTATTTGGGGTAGTTGGTTTAGAAACTCCCGCTTATCTGGTTCAGAAGCTGTTGTGGGCCCGGGAAGTACAGTCGAGGACACGTCGATCAGGCCACGCCCTTCTCCTGCCACCACATCGTACCGTCGCATTCAGAGGAAGCTTTAGATTTGCTGCATCAAAGTGCTGGAACGATCTCCCTCCACCATATCGACAACTGCAATCGGTCTATGCATTTAAAAAACGTTTCAAAACTTATACACTTGATATGCAGAAGCAAATGTATCAAAATAATTAACTTGCACAACTTTAAAAAAACTTGCATAACTGACTATAATGCTACCTCTATTTGAAATAGGGTATTCGATCTGACATCATGCGTCACACACGTTCACACAAGTACACTTTACATGCACATTGCTCTCACATAAACCGCAGGTATAGAGTATGTAGTATAAGTAGTACATTTATTATGATTATTGTATACTAATATATTTATATTATTTACGTCTTATAGCGTGGACATATTATATGATTTTAATATTATTTTAATGTATATGTTTATAGTATTGATATATTTATTATATTTCTTATATATTATTTTAAGCACCGTGTATACAGCACCGATACCGACCGTGCGCCTACTCATCCGGGCTCACTGAAAATCGGCGTCAGGGTCCGCTCATAGGGGGCCCTGGCTTATGCTGAGTGAGTCCGTTTAGTCTAGACGTCGTAGCACGCCACATATTTATTAAAAGTTTTTAGTAAAATTGTATATATATGGTTTATTTCTCACATTAATTAGTTGTAATATGCGATGTTTAGATTTAATAAATGCTTCTTCTTTCTTTTCTTCTTAATCACCAATACGGGTAGGCTCGTGCCCCTCGGTGGAGACGTTTAATGAGCTGATGATGATGATAATAATATCTATACGTATGTGTTTCGCTACTCGGACATATTTTGGTAGACTTTCTTTTGTGCGACTAGTTAGCTGTTATCTAAGCTACAAAGCACCTGACTGACCCACAATAAATTTCCTCGATCGTCTATCAACAGTCAATGCATAGTTGATTCACTGCATGAATGGAAAGCGAAGCGCTAACCAAAAGTATCGCAATTATGTACGACTACTCGTAAATTAGTAAATAATATTCAGCTTAGATATTTCATTGCTTGTACTACGAATATAAAATATCATCTTTATTTTAAATATTGATAATATAGTTTCAATTAATCGGATATTGAAATGAGTCTCGATGGATTGATACAGTAATTGTGATTAAAACAGGATTAATTTTAGTATCAAATTTACATATTAACGATCATATATTAACGCAGCCTCTTCGCCATAGACTTGTCGATCCAAATTTTAGGCACAATGTAAGTTTATGCTTATCATGTAAGTTTATTTAGAGCGTCGGTGGCTCAGTGGTGTGGACTGTCGCCTTCCTACCGGGAGGCTGAGGTTCAATCCCGACACGTACCAATGTATTTTCGAATTTTCGAAATATATGTACTTATCCGACGCTCTTACGGTGAAGGAAAACATCGTGAGGAAACCTTTATGCTTATTTGATATTCTTCTTAATTTATAGATGAACGAAACAGTCATTGATTGCTTAAAGTTAAATAAAATAGTTTTATAACTATACTATACATGGTACCAATAAATATCATTATTTATCCAATAAAGACATTAACTAAAAATGAACATGTAAATTTATAATTATATAAGAATCAAAGCTAAAGGTTATGTACGGCAACGCAACTTGACCCTTATTTCACATCAAATATGTTTTAAATGCACATAATATAAATTTTAATATTCAATTCCGTCTTGAAACCTTTAACACCGTAATGCTTATAAAGCGTTTTATTATGAACTAATTATAAAGCATTAATTAGTATAATCAGATTATGGCGTAGTTGATACAAATTTGGGTGAACGAATTTAAGGTGGGTGAAGGTAGAACGTTGAGGTTATGTTCTAAAATAAGATCAAAACATGTTACAGTTGTCTTTTAAAATAAATAACCAAAAGTTGTATAATTAATAGCTTAATGTTATGTAGTCACTTACCTCATGATAATGATAACGATACCATTTATAGTGTTAGTATAATGTGCTCATGCATTGTTTGTATTGGTCTGGGTGTTTCTACGTATCATCATCAGCTCACTAAACGTCCCACCGAGGGCACGAGCCTACCGTATAGGGTGATTAGGCCTTAGTCGTCCACGCGGGTCCAGTGCGGATTGGACGACTTCACACACAACCTTCGAATCTCTTCGCAGGCGTGCATGAAGGTTTCCTCACGATGTTTTCCTTCACCGCAAGAGCGTCGGATAACGTACATATATTTTTCGAAAATTCGAAAATACTTTGTACGTGTCGGGATTTGAACCTCAGCCCTCCCGGTAGGAAGGCGACAGTCCACACCACTGAGCCACCGACGCTCTATGTATGTTTTCTATGTATAATATGTAATATTTACAAAAAAGTGCATAAGTATGTCTATCCGTTGTTAATAGCTACATATTATAGACTAAATGCTTAGTATGAGGCTAGATGGCGCGTTAATGTCTGTGGATATTTTTATATGCCTATATAGGAAGCAAGAAAGTGAACTTTCAATATAACCTCATTGATGATCAAACTCGGGTTGTAACCCTAAACCAAAAGAGAGTCAGCTATAAATAACCAATGTAGAATACTCTTATATTACATCGCGCTTATTTACAAGTCAAGTTCAAATTACGCTGTAATATGAAGCCAGATGGGCGATCGATTCACTGTTAAATTAGAAAATATATCACGTCGGTATTTTATTACGGCAATCCAATTAAAACTCAACAAAACCTATTATAAAAGTTCGATAAAGTTGAAAAAAGCCTATACATTATAAGAAACAACTTTTGCGTAAAGGTAAAATCAATTAAATGTTACTATGTCATTAGGTTTCCAAGAACCCTTGGATTTCAAAGCTTCGACCTCTTTATGTAAAATATTGACTGGTGAATGCTTGCTTTGATTTAAATATATAAATAATACTCGTACTAGTATAAGCATTTGGTTATTTACAATTGCATTCAATATATTTTCCGTTAAACAGTGTTACTTAATGATGCGTCAGCTTTTTGTACCAGAAAAGACAGAATAGATAGATAGATAGATATGATTTTATGCACAACCAAAAAAATACATATGAACAACAAATGAAGGGAAATAATGCAATTCAGCGCCTTATCGCTTGGAGCGATCTCTTCTTGAATATGATTTATACTGTTTTAAAGAGCTGGCGGTAACCCTGATCTGTAGACTGTTTTTTTAATGTGTTACATGTAAAGTCCGATCCTGTTTGTGTACTATAAGATCCTGTTTGTGTACCATAAATAAAAAAATAAAAACAATTTATATTAATATATCAATTTACCAAGTCTTTCATTAACTAAATACACCATAATTAAACTATGCAACTTATCATCTTATTTCTTAAGCTTAGTCAGTTTAGAGCTCCGAGGTTTAGATTTGTAGACAATAAAAGACTACCCGAGATATGCTTTTATTCATCAGCGTAAGTGTTATATTGCGATGTATTATTA
Organism: Leucinodes orbonalis; assembly: GCA_019425675.1. NCBI lineage: Eukaryota > Metazoa > Arthropoda > Insecta > Lepidoptera > Crambidae > Leucinodes > Leucinodes orbonalis. The sequence continues at coordinate 21,791 of PQWD01000988.1, forward strand.
AGAAAAGTACATGTACTTTGATGAACTGGGTCTTAAATAAAGCAAAAACGTAAAACACGCAAATTCAAGGTCAATTATGTTTATGACATCCTAGATTCCATATTTATATAAAAGTATCTCAAATGGCAACCGTGAGAACAGGTCGTTACAAAATCACTTATAAACACCCAAACATGAATAAACATTATGCTAATAATCGCAGAAACCGGTGTCAGAGTTGAATATTTGGTTCCACGATGTCTACTCGCGCGCAGATTTCAATGTCTCTGGGTGAGGGTTTGATAATATTTATTATAATTTCTTACCATATAAGTACTATGTAATGATAGTGTCTTAACCTAATGCGATATTACGAGTTACAGTTCTAAGATGCACACTAACAACAACAAATGACTGCGTCAATTTTTGCTCACTAACCCTTAACAATAACAAGACGTCGGTGGCTAAATGGTGTGGACTGTTGCCTTCCTACCGGGAGGGCTGAGGTTCAAATCCCGCCACGTACTGATATGTTTTCGAATTTTCGTAAATATATGTACGTAAATATACGTAACGTTATCCGACGTTCTTACGGTGAAGGAAAACATCGTGAGGAAACCTGCGCACGCCTGCGAAGGGATTCAATGGTTGTGCGTGAAGTCGTTCAACCCGCACTGGGCCCGCGTGGACGACTAAGGCCGATATACCCTATACGGTAAGGCTCGTGCCCTTCGGTGGGGACGATTAGTGAGCTGATGATGATGAATAACAAATGGTGAACAAAACAGCCCTAGTGAATTCGTTCAGAGTGCAGCAGAATATGTCCACATATGTTTACATTATTATGTGGTAGTAATGTACTCGAAGTAGAATTATTGTGACATAACTCGCCGGATAAGCAAGTTGAAGTAGCAGTGACCTTGTGACGTATATCGCAGAACCGATGGCCGTTGGAGCAGACGAGTTCTAGTGTGAAGATCGCGTCTTGGCTGGCGTAGCGTAGAACGCCATGTGGTCTGATGGACTGACTTACGAAAGGTTGCTGGTGGAGGCTGGATGAGGAAAGTGTAGGAACGAAATAATTTGTCGTGAAATTGGGGATCCCTTTCTTCAGCAGTGGACTGCAACATGTCCAAGAAAGAGAGAGAGAGTACTTGTATTTAATTTACCAAGATTTAAGTAGATGATTGAGAAACTAAATTAAAAACTTACGTCACAAATCATCATGAAACACAGAAGTCCAAAACACTTCAATTTCACGGGACAGTACCTAAACGATTCAGTGCCGAGTCTACTACCCATAGAGGGCAATAATGAAAACAAACATGAAATATTTTTATTAAATGGCTGCGCCTTAATATGGTTACCATCTTTTAATAACCGTGTTAACTGGTTTTTTGCGTCATAAAATTAAACTCGACTGTTTAGGCAATCATGTTTGTGGGTTATGGTATGCCGATTAAAGTTTTAAAAATGTTTATAAAAGTTTGGTTTTAATTACATCATTTTGTCTATACCTGATGGTTCTATAAAATAAGTTGGTTTGTGTTTTTTATCTTGGAGCAAACAAGCAAGATGTTACCTGATGAAAAGTAATCATCGTCCGCTCTTGAACAACTGAGTTACCAGAAGATTCACCTGTGCGTTGCTTAACTTTTAGGAAAGAATAATATGCTCTTTTAAGTTTTTTAAAATTGAAAAGGTTTCCATAAATGCTCTAAACAGTTTCTGCTGAGTTATTCTATCTCCGTAATACGCGCGCCACAAAAGTTATGCTTCTGACGGAACCGTGTATCTGGCAAGATAGAGGTGGGTAGTGAAACTAACGGATACTGCGATTTAACGTTCTTACCTACGTCACAAGTATGTTTTATTCATGATGGGCTTGCTCATGAGCACAGTCTATCCTAGTGGAAGAGACGTGCTCTAAGATGGAGCCTATTCATGTTAGGCTACCAAGCCCCCCCCCGCAACGCCCTAAGCTGAGGTTCGAGTCCCGTTCGGGGACGCCCTTAGGCTCGTTGTGTAAATTTTAAGGCTGAGAGCCATCTGCGCTCGCCACTTGCCCGGTGAAGCTGTAAAGGCCATCAAGCCAACAGCAGTAGTCAGTTCGAAAAAAAAAAGCTTAGTCCGAATACGGGGAACATCAATAAATAAATTAATAATTATAATAAATAATTAATATTTATTTAAAACAACAGATTTTAACAATCAACAACAAACAGATAAAAATTTGCAGTGTAATACTATTTTAAGTAATACTGTTTTAGGAGAAGGTGGTAACGCCCCTAATGAGACGTCTCCTCGGTTGTTTACTCATGAAATTTAAATATAATAAAATATGAAACTGACTTACTATTTGATAGTAACGACAAGTTTTATGAAACAAACAGTAATGGTGACATTATCGGTAATGACATCTAGTTAACTGAACAAAAAGAAGCGGATAAAATGTTATTGAAAATGATTGTACAACAAATTGTTTTGTTGTACAACTAAAAGCATTTCTAGACAAAAAAACAAGTATATCAGTTTAATGGATAAAACATCGTAATTTAGAAGTTATATATTTAAGTATTTATTCACTTAATGGAACAATATTTACTGTTTATTTACCTATTCTATTCTCGCATGTAATGGTCGTTTTCATAATTTCTATTCTCAGACGCAAAAAAAGGATTTCTTCAATGTATAAATCAGTATGTTAAGGCCACCAATACGAAAATATATGTGAATTAAAAGAAAGTATTAAAAAAAGTGAATGTCCGGTGTTGAGACAGCAATTCTATTCCAAATACAATTTTATATATTGATCTCTTTAACTTCAAACGTGCAAGCATTTAATCTTCAAAATATGAATAAATTTTAAAACATCTTGGATCCATAAATAATTTTTTTATGATGCAAGTCGATTTTATCGTTGCTAATTTTTGCAAGCATCGTCCGAATAATGACAGTATTAGAGCGAATAATCTTTATTTATGTGATATAGAATTAATTGAACTCTATACCATTAGATTATAAAAAGAAATAGGCAAAATAATCTGTTTCAAAGATTTTGACGTTTGTTTCAGATTAAGCTCTGTTCACAAGCAAGACATAAAAATCATTATTATTGTTTAAATAAACCCATAAATGGTACGAGTAATAGTATCTTGACATCAGTATCATTTCATACATGTCTTGTTAAAAAGAATGGTGATTAAAATTAAAAGCTCTCAAAGTTGTGTTCAATCTTTTATATTTTTGAGTTGAATTTAATAATAGCGATTCCTACGTGAAACCTGCGAACGCCTGCGAAGAGATTCAAAGGTTGTGCGTAGTAGGAAGATGCTAAGGCCTATATTCTCTTTACGGGTAGGCTCATGCCCCTTGGTGAAGACTGTAATTTTGGAACACCGGGAGTAATGAAGGAGTCTTTACTTGTTGTAGTCTGGTTTAATAATATCTCTTAAATTACAATAATCAAAGCTTATATACTCACACTAGTATGTGTGGAGAGGTGTGTCTCACACTACAAGACGTTTAATGTGCTGATGATGATGATTCCTACGTGAGATAACACCGGTTTGAATAAAATTATAATCAAAACAATTTCAAACCTTTTAAGCAAATTAACAGGGATCAATTGATATTCCAAATGAGGTCGTAGATATATGTATGTGGCGAGTAAATTAATAGTGATACTCGAATTATTAATGTTAAATATGGTTACCTTACATCATGCTGAATGTTATTAAACTTAATTCAAGTTTCAAGGAATTCAATGTCTGGTGATATTGAAATATAAACAGTCCTTTAGGTTTCCTATTAAAACTATCGCAGTCCACTGCTGGACATAGGTCTCCCCCCTTTAGGTTTATAAAAAATAAAATAAATAAAAAGTTCATTTATTTTCTCTCCACAAATGACATTAATAAATACAGATCTAGCATTTATAGTGTAACAATTTGTCATTCGTGGGAGACTGGTGCCCATATAGGTTCGAAGACCTGTATGACGGTCACCAGGCCCCCGATGATTACATGACAAAAGAAACTTAATATATATGTTTATATTCCTTGTATTTTAGTAATTCTACAGTGGACTGCCATGGGCTGGTAAAATTAATTAAAATGAGAAATTTAACTGTCTGTATCGAAATCAAAGTCTTATAGTCCACTACTACTGCTTTAAGGGCTTTTCCAAAGAATTTCAATTATTTATTAAGAATTTGTTCTCATCAAGATCGTACAAGTCTTTTTCGCTATTGATAAGACAAATCATGTGTTGAAAATGGCTCCATACAGTTACATGTCCTTAAAACTACTTACATTATATCATCTCTCTGCTGTATATATATCTCTCTCTTCAACCTATCACAATACAATGCTGGACAAAGGTCTTCCCGATTCTGTGTTAAATATCCCGGTTTTTCGTTTTTCTCATCCAGCCTCTACCAGCAACCGGTCACAATTTATCGGGCCATCAGTCCGGAGAGCGTCCAACGCGGTTCTCTCCAGAACTCGTCTGCTTGAAATGTAGTTATGCATACTGCATCATCATCAGCTCATTAACGTCCCACCGAGGGGCACGAGCCTACCCATATAGGGTGATTAGGCCTTAGTCGTCCACCCGGGCCCTGGGCCCATACTGCATAGCATATACAATTTATAACATTCAAATGATATTCACACCTCAATTAATTCAATTTTATACAAACTATAATTCGAATTTAAATAAAATTGCTTATTTAATCAAGTTTACAACCAATAATTAAATTAACATAGACGAACACATTAAGTATGAATATAAGTAATTCGATCCGATATAATAATATCTGTGTTGTTTCGTAGTACATTAAACATTTATGTGCGTATTTCTGTGATTATATAGTAATTTATGTTTAAAATAAAATATATTGTCTTACTATGTAATTATTCACCTGTTCAACATAAAAATAGCACCATCGAATAATGTATAATAACTGTATAAATCATATTAAACACACATACAGTAATCGTTTATGTTCCAATTGACTCGTATTAATTACCTTGTTTGATGATTACACAAGCATTTACATTAAAATATGGACGTTTTACTGTTTTTAACATTAAGAAAACCAACAATAAATATTGTTGAGAAGAACTCGAGCATCTGTTCTTACATTTTGTTCTTCAAAATTCATAATCCTTGTGCTAAATAATTCACAGATTAACACAAAACAATAAAGACTAATAGCGCCAACAAAGTTCCGCTTCCAAAAGTTCCCCCATCCAAGGTTAAAGCGAACATCAAAACACAATTCACCGTAAGAACAACCCCTCCTCTGAATATTTCAGTGGCACCACATCGAACGGGCGTAAGAAGCGTTCTAATGATAAATTCAAATCTCGATGCTCCTGGGAACAAAGCAATCAGACGCCGTACAAAGGTTATACCGCCGTCGGCGAAAGTTCGACACACAAAGTTGGGAAAAGAACGAGCGTGACTGTGGTTCGTTTGTAGTTTCGCTAAGTTCAATGTTTACCGGATGAATTTAATTTAATAAAGGGTGCACTCCTGTTGGACTGTTATTGAAAAAGCATACAATTTGTGATATGATTATCAGATTAATTTACAACGAATAACTGATTTTGCAGGACATTGATCATTCCAATCTATGTTAGTGTATGAAAAAAAAAGCATTTTATAAAGAGTGATTGTGTTGTTTATAGACTTCATAATTCAAATAGTATTATATTTATGACCAATATTCGAATGACGACAAATCGGTTTTTTTTTTCATTTTGCCATCGCAAGCGGGCCTTGGATAAAGATGGCGGAGGACCGGGATGTCTGGCGCAAAATGGAGGAGACCTATGTTCAGCAGTAGAGACAAAAAAGAGAGAACTCCGGATGTTATTTAATAAAACCTGTCAATAATATAAGTACCTACAGGAATACTGTCATTGCATTTCATTCATGAAAGCCAGAAAACTCCGAAAGAGGTGAATTCTATTCAAATATCCTATACCTATTTAAGCGACGTAATCAAGTAGAAGATTAATTTAGGAACTAGTCTTTAAATAAATTGTGTGCTGTATTTGCATTAAATAGTATGCCAGTTATAAAATAAATATTGAAAAGCACAAGTAAGTGCCGAATTGTATGCTTGTAATTATTTTGACCTTAAAATACCGTTCTAAAGATAACTCAAACTTTCGTGTTAATTAACAATCGGAAGTCTATACCATTTTAATAAGTTCAAATACAATTTGGACATCAAGTTATTAACTAATTAATGTACAAGTTAAGTACTTTTATACTATTTAATAATCAGAGTTAACAGCTTGTGAAGCTAATGAAGTGGGCTACCCAACTAAATAGATAACACAAAAATGTCAAAAGAGGTACTCTTCATTCTATAAAATATTGTTAATTAAGTTATCCACACTTTCGTCCAGTTAAAATTGGATCATCTAACGAACGAAAGTGTTTCTTATCTCGGTGTTTTTATACGTACCAAACTTTGCCTCGGTGTACTTTATTGAGGATCCTGATAATATTTACGACTGTCCAGATGCGCGATACCAAAATTTCTAACTGGTATTAGAAACCGGCTTGCGATATGACCGGCGGAGTTTGAGAAATAATTTTACTTCACACAACAATAAATTAATATTTAGTTTGGCGGATAAACCGCCGATTGTATCTATTTTAGCTTATTACTGGAACTTACAAATTTTATCGACCTAGAAGTAATTCTATTTTCATATTAACAACTACATATTTAAGTACAATTTTATCTGAAAAACATCATACTTTTTTGTTTGTTTGGATTATATTCTTTGAGTCCGCAAAATAATGTTTTAATGGGTACTTAGACTGTAACCTTGCTTCACTGGATAGAAGTAAGGTTGTTTAACTTTCTTATAAAATAATCTCCCATAGCTGTGCGGGAAGGCCTCTTCCCTGCAGAACGATACGAGTGATAGATGATGATGACAATAATTTAAAGATAATACTATCAGATTCAATTGGGCGTCGGGGGGCTCATTGGTGTGGACTGTTGCCTTCCGATCTGGAGGGTGCAGGTTCTAATACCGGCACGCCACCAATGTCTTTTCTAATTTATGGAATTGGATTTATCGGACATTCTTACGGGGAAGGAAAATTTTGTGAGGAAACCTGCTCACGGCTATGAAGGGATTCAAAAAGAAAACCTACGGAAAAAAAACAATGGTTATGCGTGAAGTCGTGCAATCCGCTGGCTATTGGGCCCGCGTGGACGACTAGGGTCTATACACCCTATACTGGTAGGCTCTTGCCCATTTGTGGGGATGTTATAATGAGCTGATGATGTATGCGGTATGACTATCAGATCAGGAGAGCTATACTTTAGTACAAATGAGCCATCTTTTTGTAATATATTTCGCCATGCAAATGAAGTTACCAAAGACCCAATAATCGCCCACAATGTTCTCTTTATTTCTTTATCCCAATCCCTTTTTTAAAGATCAGTACCTTACTCAACTCCTTCATACTAATGGGTAATACAATTTAGTTTTCTTATACCCGATCATTTTACTAGCTACCCTCGAAACACAGAAGCGCAAAACACTCCTATTTTACGAGAGAGGGTACATACCGACCTAGACGAGACCTTTGCAATAAAAAGCCTTAGAGCGCCAGAATCCTAGAAATTGAAGAATCCTTGAAATACCATACACTGTTTCCAACCAATATATCTACACATTATGTCTATAAACGACTCAATCAATCACCGGAACAAGATTGTACATAGGTATTCAGTGTCCTCAATCAATCGCCCTATCACCGTCGACATGCGAATGTGGACTGCAGATATATGTATATTGATACTGCTAAGCTTATTGATAAGATTCGAGTGGAACATTGTTTATCTGTTAACATTTTGAATTGAAGTACGCAAAATGCAGATATAATGCAAGTTTTGGTATAGTGCAAGTTTTGTTGATACTAATTAACTCTAATGTCTGTTTAGTGAAATGATGGTGTACTATAATTTTTAAATAATATAAAACGAGTTTTTATAACAATTTTCATGCTGCAATAAGTAATACATTTTTAAGCTGTTGCGATAACTACAAAATCCCCTAAACGTCCACGTCGGGAGAGTATTTTTTTTTATTAGGACAACCAACAAGATTAACACTGGTACAAGCAAACTTAAAGCTAAGTGTCACCTTACTTATAGGTTACCACGGCATGCAATGTGACTATAATATTAAAATAATTTTAATAATCATAAAAATAGTGTGTACGCGATTTAATCAGTGTAATGATAATTTTATTTTTAAATCATCAATTATAATTAGGGGTATTATGACTCCAACGATTCGAAAAAAAATAGGATATTCGATAAAGGGCGGGAAGAAACACGATAGCCACTCTTTTTTAATCACCATACCGCGACAAATACAAAAAAAAAATACTAAGTCTTTGGCTCGATTTCCTTAACAATTTAATTAAACACGAAATAACCGAAATCGCATTTTCCACGTTCTGAGTTAAAATTTCAACGGCCAATATCATATTTACTGAGTAAAAGAGCACAGTATTCCTAAAGGTACTTAGTTCAATGTAGGGTGGAACGATGTTCCAAAGTCTGTCGAATTTTAACTGAAGCGGCGACGTTAGTACGGAAAATATTAGGACGTTATCGAAGAATTACTTCGAAGATTGAGGGTTTTTTAAGTTCAATTTACGATAAGTTCTTGTGGTTATAACATTATTTTCATCAGATAATCTAGGATGTAAAGATCTTATTAGTTTTAGTTTGATGAAGGTATCTCTCTCTTCAACCTATTGCAGTCCACTGCTGGACATAGGTCTCCCCCATTTTGCGCCAGACATCCCGGTCCTCCGCCTTTCTCATCCAGCTTCCACCAGCGACCTTTCGCAAGTTGTCGGTCCATCGGGCCGGAGGACGTCCTACGCTACGCTTGCCAAGACGCGGTCTCCACTCCAGAACTCGCCTGCTCCAACGACCATCGGTTCTGCGACATACTGCACTGCCACTTCAACTTGCTGATCCGGCGGGCTATGTCGGTAACTTTAGTTCTCTTACAGATTAAATTTTCTAATCTTATCCCCAAGAGAGACTCCAAGCATAGCTCGCTCCATTGCGCGTTGAGTAACTTTGAACTTATGAACCAATCCCGCAGTCAGTGTCCATGTCTCAGCTGCGTATGTTAGCACGGGTAGGACGCATTGCTCAAAGACTTTTGTCTTTAAGCATTACGGAATAGTTGACGTTAGGACATGACGTAGCTTACCGAATGCCGCCCAGCCCAACTGAATCCTCCTACTAGCCTCCCTCTCGAAGTTATGCCGGCCAAGTTGGATGGTTTGGCCCAGGTAGATATACTCCTGCACAACCTCGAGACGGACGCCATCGACGCATATCGATTGTGGCATGACACGACTATTGAACATGACTTTCGTCTTGTCCAAATTCATGCCAAGCCCAACTCGTCGGGAAGATTCATTCAGGCTGTTCAGCATCTCCGCAAGCTCTTCCGATGACTCTGCCACGATGACGATATCGTCAGCAAAACGAAGATGAGAAATAAACTCTCCATGAAGAAGGTATAGTTTAGACATTTAATTATAGTATATTTTAAAAATTTTTTGAGATTGGTTTCAAATTTCAATTTTGAAAGTATTTTGAATGTTTATTGTTAAAATTATTATTTTGAACTGACATCCTGTTTGACATTGATATTGTATTGTATTGAACTCTTTATTTTATATTTGGATTATTTTAAACTTATCTTGACATATCATTTTTATATATTTGTACGCCTTTCAGTGGCAAGACATAGTGATACTATTGTATAATTATTCCACCTTGATTGTATGACCTATGTTTAACAACAAACTGAATTGAATTGAATTTAAATATAAAAAAGTTGTTATAATTTATGTCTCTTACCTACAACTTTGTAACTTTATCGTAACGAAGCAAACCCTTTCAATGACCCGTCTCAGACATTAATTACTAACCAATTTTAATTAAACCAAATTAGACTAACTGTTCCAAATCCCAATTACAATCCGCTTTTGTGTCCTCGCTTTTTCTTGTGATTTGCGACTGGCCCTATAATTACTCCATGATTCCACTTTCATTACCTAAATTAGTCAGTTTTACAAATGGCATTTAATTTTTATGGACCCCATTGATCTATAAAACCGGAATTTAACTAACGAATTGTATGGAGGGTCTTGGAATGGACGGTTATCTTTATGGGGAATATTTATTAACAAAATATTTCATATTTTCATAGCTAGTTTTTTTAAGATGGTTTCTCCACTTTTGACCACTTATAACGTGTACAGCTTTAACGGAGCTGTGGTGATTACACTTCGTGATTCGTAATAGGTAGGTACCGCCGCAGTGCCAGATATCGTTCCGGGAAATAGAAGTGATTGACACTTTTATGTTCCGGGATGAGGGCACTGTAGCTGGTAAAATATGTTGTCTCGAGTATCGAGAGAAGTGCGGCATTGGTGGAAAACAAGAACTGTTTATCAGTTTTTGGTTTTAATCAATGCCGCTCTGTCATGGTCAGGTGAATCAGTTACCATGAAGTAAGCTTCCTGACCGTCCTGTACACATTAAAAATAAAAAAACGTAGGTATTTGAATATGTAACACTATCTATGAATATTCAGCATGCTAAAAGTGTATCGTTGTTATAAGATATTAAATAGCGTTCCTGTTTCGGAAGGTCTATTCCCTGCAATGGGATTTTAGATACATGGATGATGATGATGAAAGAGTGATAACCTTAGTAGGTGAGATTCGGTTGTATCATATCATCAGCAAATTATACGTCCTCGCCGAGGGGCACTAGCCTATCTGTTTAGGGTGTATGGGCCTTAGTCATCCACGCGGACCAAGTGCGGATTGACCAACTTAAAGCACAACCTTTGAATCTCGTCGCAGGCGTGCCCAGTTTTCGTTGTGATGTTTTCGTTCACCGCAAGAACGTCAGATAAATGTACATATAATTTCTAGAATTCGAAAACGTTAACATTGATACGTTAATTTGAACCTGCCCTCTCCAAAGTCAAAATCCATTTATTTCAAATTAGGCTTACAAAAAGCACTTATAAACGTCAAAAAATATACAAAAATACAATAAAAAACAATTAAAATACTAAACTAAAAATATGAATTTTGATGCTTGAAAAAAAAAGCGCTTCAGTGTTATGGCCTGTTGAGAGTCCATAGCAATGAGCTACCAACGTAATTGGGTTGAGCACAATTGTACTATTTTTACCGAGACCATTTTGTAAATAGATTACCTTTGCCCTTTCTAGATGTAATAAAACTCCTGTAAGCCAGGTAAGTTCTGTTTTGAATAACTTCAAACATTTCCAATAACTTTAAAGTGGGCTCCATTACACAAGTGACCTTGAATTATTATTAATATCGCTGGAACATATATTTTTTTTAAAAACAAACCGATACATATGTTACATATTTTTAAATTTACTTTTACTTTACTTTGGTATTTTAAATGTATTTTTTATTGTATATTTTGTATTCTTTTTGACATTCATAATTGCTTTTTGTAAGCCTAATTTGAATAAAGAATTTTGACTTTGACTTTAATTTTATATTTTGTCCATGAATAGCACCTACAACATAATAGTGATGTCTGCAGACAATGACCTCTTTATTAATAAATAAATAAAATTAACTTTTGTTATCTGTATTTTTTGTTGCATTTTAATTCGGTTTCTGTTTGAAAAAGAAATTGAAATGCCGGCATCAATCAACCGTAACGTCCCTTTACAAGTCACAGGCTTTTTCACACAGCATCACTATGGAAAGGCCTAAACTAATGCGTCATATACGAGTATGTGACTTTAATGTTGTGGCATTAAAAGTAACTATATTTATGTGTAATTTGATTCATTTCTCATTATCATCAGCTCGTTAAACGTCCCCACCGAGGGGCACGAACCTACCCGTATAGGGTGTATAGGCGTTAGTGGTCCACGCGGGCCCAGTGCGGATTGGACGACTTCACGCACAACCTTTGAATCATTTCACAGCGTGCGCAGGTTTCCTCACGATGTTTTCCTTCACCGTAAGAGTATCGGATAACGTACATATATTTTTCGAAAATTCGATACACATTGGTACGTGGCGGAATTTGAACCTCAGCCCTCCAGTTACGAGGGTGTCAGTCCACACCATTGAGCCACCGACGATCTCAACTAGACTAAATTAAGACAAAAATATTTTTTTATAAAAAAATATTTTCTATTTTTTTTACAACTCATTCCAAACCTGATCTAACATCAGGCCAGGCTGCAAGCTTTGTGAATAATTCACTTCAGTACCAAAGGGATGGCTCTGGATTAGGGAACAAAATAATCTAAACTGTCCATATTAGCATATAAATTGGGGAAGATTAAGCAGCGAAGCGTTTTAATTGACCCCATGGAATTTTAGATGCATTTATTTTGTAAAAGACTTACTCGTTTAATATAAATAGAACATAGATAAAAACCAAAGCCATTAGTCTTTGTGGGATTTCGTTTCTATTAATAAGGTTATCAAGTAGCTAGACCCATTTGGTTAATTGTGACAGGATTAGGCAACACCGATCCCTGGGCTCTTGATTAATTTACTCCAAAGTTCGTATCATAACCTTTTTATAATCGATATTATAATAGACGACCCATTTGGTGCAGCGGTTGAGGCGTCGGCTGCTACACCAAGGGTTCCGGGTTCGAACCCCGGGCAGTACAAACATTTGTGTGCATGAACATGTCTGTTTGTATTGGTCTGGGTGTTTACTATGTATTATAGGAATATATTTACAAAAAAATATATATAAGCATGTTTATCCGTTGTTTAGTACCCATAATACAGGCTTTACGCTAAACTTGGGGCTAGATGGCGCTGTCTTTGGATATTTATTTATAATTTTAATATTATTATTTGATCTATGTTTTTGCTTTGGATACCAAAGCAAAAACATAGTAACGAACGAAGAAATATCAACCAATATATGTCCGAGCCGCTTGACACATACATTGACACATGTTATACTTATGACATAAAATTTTGATCCTACGGCGTCATTAAGAGGGTACAAAATCAAAAGCATGTGCATACTACAATATCACTATGACATGTACCGAGCGCCGTGATTATGAATGAAAATTTTGCTCAACTGACGGATGCGCATTTTTTTTAGTAAGATCGTGCATGCAGTTAGTTTTTTATGATACCAAACTATCTATTTACATGCCTTGATAGAATGCGCACTGGAAATATGGATATTTTGTGATAAACACACATTTAAAGCCTTAATGTACCATTGCTTTGCGTGTTTTAACTATGATTACTGTTCAAACCATTAGTCATTCACGGGGCATATCAAATTTATGTTTGTTATAATCGTACCACCCAAGTTCGACCTACCGCAATATATAATAAAAACCGTGACAAAATAACAAATGAAAAACAGTCCTGTCTAATCAATTCTATGCCCGTCAACGGTGTTCTTTACAGGAGAGATGACGTGGCAAAATGTTGAACCTTAACATGTAAGGGATAGAGCTGTCTTTAAAGCGGTAGCTGTATCGTATCAGTGTCAAATTGAACCTTAAATATATTGTAAAAGGGCAGTTTTGGAACAACACAAGTTTCGGTGTTGGTGTTAATTTTTTTTCGTGATTTGACGTATACAAGTAAAAAGGTTGATTATCTTGCGTGCGTGTCGATTAGTTCAGATCGATTGGACGGCTTAGTAGAGGAAGTTATGGTCAGGTTTTACTAATAAATTATGTGCGCTTATTATGTCGGCTTGACGTTCTACTTCTCTTATAATTAACCATATATACTATTCTTATTTGTTAAAAATAAAAATATTTTATTGGAAATATGATATTTCGTTTGTGATATTTTTTTTATCACAAACGACAAAGTACGAGTATGTATACAATGCGCTCATTTTTCTCACAATAACGTTTAGTTTTATACTTTGATTATATATATTTGGGAAACACAAGGCTGATGGAGATCATTAAATCTTATGAACCAGCACGGTAGGTCATCCAAAGTATTTTAATATCCCTTGCCTAGCCGTCGACGTTGATATTTTTTGAATTCCCATGATTTAATAATAAGTTAAATGTCTATTTGAGTTTTTGTAATTTTGTATAAGAAATATTAAAAAAAAAATTAAGTTATCGCAGGCTTACCACTTACAATGTTATTTTCATAAGATCTCTTCTGCTATGACAGCACTAAAATGCAGCTAAAACATTATCAGAAAATAAAAACAAAATGTAAAAGTTACAAAATTCAAAGTATCATTCGTTCAGATTACGATATCAACTGACTCCATTCTACCTCAATCTTATCATCTCATACGACAAAATGCCCAAATGTCCAGTCGAGAAAGGATTGAACGTTATTCTCTCTCAAAAACGAACAAGATTATGCAGTCTGCTTTGAAGCTGGATTGTGCCGAGTAATATATTTCTCAATGCATTTACGTGGTTTGAATATTGACTTTTATAATATAAATAAATAATAAATTAATTAATATCCATTAACATTCACACAGCGCCATCTAGCCCCCAGATAAGCGTGAAGCCTGTTATGGGTACTGAACAACGGATAAAAATACTTATATACATTTTTTTTTGTAAATACATACATATTATACATAGAAAATACCCAGATAATTACAAACAGACATGTTCATGTACACAAATGTTTGTACTACCCGGGGATCGAACCCGGAACCCTTGGTATTGCAGTCGACTTCTCAACCGCAACACCAAATGGTCGAAAAAATATTGTTTGCAGATATACAAATTATTTTATCTGTTACTTACATATTAAACGCCAACAGCAATCTAGAACAAAAAATATATATTTTAGTTCTTATGTTCGCAAATAATTTAGTGTTTCTAGTTCGTAGCTAAATAGGCGAGATCAACGTCTTTCAGTAAGCTGTGATATGTTGAAAAGAGAGAGAGTCAAATGGACAAAATTAAACGGTTGAAAATAATTCGTTAAATGTAGTTGCTACTTTGCACACAGATATATATAGTAACAGTGATAAAATTAAGTAGTTAAATATGTGTTTAGTATCAAACCAATCAACGAGGAAGTAATATATTTTTGAAGTAATCTCTCTCTTCAACCTATTGCGTCCATGCTGATATAGGTCTTCCCCATTTTACGCCCAATAGCCCCGCGACCTTTAGGTAGTTGCCGGACCATCGGGCGGATGTCGTCCTACCGCTACGTTTTATTAATAAATAATTATCCATTGACATTCACACAAGCCATCTAGCCTAAGTTACGTGAAGCTGTAGTTAGTTTAGGTAATAAATAAATGGTAACATACTTGTTATACTATTAATGTAATAAATACATATCATACATATCAAACAACAGACCAGTACAAACAGACATGTTATGCACACAAATGTTTGTACTGACGGGGATCGAACCGGAGCCCTGGGCGTAGTAGCCGACGTCTAATTCTCCAAATGGGTCGTCAACGTTTACTTTAAGTACCTCATATCAGCTCATTAAACGTCCCACTGAGGGGCACGAGCCTACCGTATAGGGTGATTAGGCCTCAGTCATCGCGGGCCCAGTGCGGATTGGACGACTTCACACACAACCTTCGAATCTCTTCGCAGGCGTGCATGAGGTTTCCTCACGATGTTTCCTTCACCGTAAGAGCGACGGATAAAGTACATTATTTTTCGAAATTCGAAAATACATTGGTAGTGTCGGATTTGAACCTCAGCCCTCCGGTAGGAAGGCGACAGTCCACCACTGAACCACCGACGCTCTCACTCATTGTTAGAGTTTTTACTTTTTATTAAGTAACCTAATAAAAGTAAAACTAACAATGAGTAAAAAGAACTTGTATTACTAATGAATAACACGTAAGTCACGTAATAATTGCGAACCAAATTAATTAGAAAGTTCACCGACTATCCGAAATTCTAGACTTTACCAATCAGTAAGTACAAGCCAACTTTCGTATCCACAAATAGCGGGATTAGACAACTCAGTAATCCACCGTAATATTTTATAAGTTATAATGAAAGCGAGAATGTTCGGAATCTGGTTGTTCGCCTTATTTGGAGTTCTCATTTCCCAAGAGGCGCTGGGATTTGGATTGTTATGGAAAATAACTAATATAATACGTTTACTTACTCGTTTCATATATTATTGAAAGAATAAAGGTCAGAATGAGGCAATGTTTACAATGGTCTTGTGATTTTATTACCAATTAGCGACACGGCTTCACATAAGTGCAATGCTGCATGTGACTAAATACACTACAGAAAATCTGTAAACGTTATAAAAAAAAATTGATAAGTCTCGTAGGGTTCAACCTATGTTTGCAATGGAAGAGGAGAAATTTTATTATTTACGATATTATTTTGAAAACGTTGAAAATAACAGTATTTCTCCACTAGTTAATAGATGTTAAATATTAAACAAATAAGCCTTTTTCTCGGTCGTCGGTGGCTCAGTGGTGTGGACTGTCGCCTTCCTACCGGGAGGGCTGAGGTTCAAATCCCGACACGTACCAATGTATTTTCGAATTTTCGAAAAATATATGTACGTTATCCGACGCTCTTACGGTGAAGGAAAACATCGTGAGGAAACCTTCATGCACGCCTGCGAAGAGATTCGAAGGTTGTGTGTGAAGTCGTCCAATCCGCACTGGGCCCGCGTGGACGACTAAGGCCTAATCACCCTATACGGGTAGGCTCGTGCCCCTCGGTGGGGACGTTTAATGAGCTGATGATGATGAAGCCTTTTTCTACAATCACTCTATCGTTTAAAGGAAATTTCTTCAAAATCCGTTGCGTAATATACTTGCGATGATATCTTTCATGACTGTGTAGAAAATGCATCGTTACTCTATATGCCGCGAAACAATGTTTCAATTTCATCCCTTTTGAAGTTTTTACCAGCATCAAGAGTGTTCAAATCAGACAAAACTGTGAAATATAAGGAATCCAAGCAGAATTTCCTCCTAGATCCCCAATTCCGTTAATTTTGAAATGCGCTACTAGGATCGTAATTATATCTCTGTAGAAAAATTTGTACTCTTTCGTTCTGCGCTACATGTGGTCACATTTTAATTGGTAATTTTAGACATTTTATTTTACTATATAACTATCTTTTTGTACTGCTGCGACACACACGCACAGCCTTCTAGGATACTTTTTATTTTTTTTAGTTGTAAAAAAAATATATTGTATTGCATGCTTTTTTTGTGTTTTTTTTTTGTTTTCTTTTTCCGTATTGTGTTTTGTATGTTATTATATGAATGGCGTATTTTGTACTGTTATGAAGTTGTGTTTCAGTGTACTAAATAAATGTTTATCTATTATTTTTTGCTCGCGGCTACGCTCGCGGTAAAGTGTTATTTTCATTCCCTATTTTATCATCTTAAGGGGGGGATTAACCAAAATATATTTTTTAAAGAATGCCTAAGTCATAGTTACTTTAAGCATGTAAAGCCTTGGCTCGTACGGTTTAAAATTGACTAAGTTTCAAACAAATTGGCATCCCTTTTTTTTCCCTTGAAGATAGAATTGATTAAAATCATTTCTGAGTGATCATCATTTCATCTATCCCGCAATGGGCCCGCGTGGACGACTAAGGCCTAATCACCCTATACGGGTAGGCTCGTGCCCCTCGTTGGGGACGTTTAATGAGCTGATGATGATGACTTCTGAGTGAATGAAATGAACATATGCATTCATTCAAAATTTCAGCCCGATTTCAATACTTTGGGATGTGCGTTCAGGTCACTATGTCAGAGACACCTTTGAGTTCTATACATTATTTATATTGCATTTTTAAACTATTATCATTGAATCTGTAGTGCAATACCAGATTATCACTTGGATTAAAAAATGTCGTAGGGGTCATAATGTCAAGCAGTTTACTGGAATCGAGGACCATTTCTCGGCATCGTTTAAGTTAAAAGGCTTAAACACAATGACGCGTGCTCGACGCACTGACCTGTTTCAATACTGGCGCTGAGAGGTAGTGTTGCCACCTTAGCCCTTTTGTATCTAGCACTTTTTAATATAGGTGAACTCCCTTTTTAACGAAATCCTTATTAAATTAAGACCGAAAAGAGCAATCTAGCTCTTTTTCACTGTTTTGAAAATACTACCAAATTATGAAGTTTTCGACATGCTAACAAGTACTTTTTGCTATTATATCGTCATAATGACCCTTTTTTTGAACGATCTAAGAATAATAAAAAAACCGCTTCATGACATGATAATTTCAGCATTTTTAGAACTATCTAGCCTTTTTAATTTTGAAAAGCCCATTTTCGAAAACCTAGGTGGCAACACTGCTGAGAGGCGATTATAATAAACGGCGCGCTGTGTTAGTAATGACCTGGTAAGACTGCAAATGGTCGATTTAAATCTCAGGAAAAATAAAATAAATATGGACTGACGACACAGTTGGCTTAATGTTGAGACGTTGGCATTACACCAACGGTTCTGGGTTCGATGCCCGGGCAGTACGAATATTTGTTGCAATATCTGTTTGTATTAGTCTGGGTCTTTTTATGTAATATGTGTGTATTTGAAATGTATATAACTATGTTTATCTCTTATTAAGTATCCATATTATCGGTAAATGCTTAGTTTGGGACTAGATGGCGCTGTTTGATTGTGAGTGGATATTTATTTTTATTCATTGTTTTTTCTGTCCAAAATTTATAAGCAGTCGCAGCCTAAATTACTAATGTAAGGCTAGTAGTCCAGGCTTAAAGAGTCTTCTGAATCATGCCTTATGCCTTCACCTTTCCTATGCCCGACCATTAAGCGCCCAATGACCTGCATTAAAGTAATTGGGCATAATGTATAAACGTACATATAAAACGTACGAAAGGTTGCGGAGTTTGCACCTGCATCCTCCAGATCGCAAGACAACAGTACACACCGATAGGCCATCGACGCTCTTTTTACAAAAAAAATATTTTTTTATATTCAAATGCTTATAGTTAATTTTATAAGATACAAATTTATTGAACGAATATTTGAAATATAAGAATCTAAGATCAAATCATGCATTTATTTTTGTACACGTACCAATCATTTCCAGTACACACAACGGTGATTTCGTTCATTTCAACTAAACGAATATAAACTTGCACTAACAACTAAATTTGTTGTGAAAATTTATTTTAAAACGAATGAATAATTTCATTGTAGAAATAAAATTGTTTATTCGATTAGTGAAAAACCTACAACAATACACGCTTCATACTTAGGTTTAATTTTATAAAAATACTCTTCATTACTTGATTTCTTTTGTATTTATAATAATAAAAACAATTGGCGATTCATAAGTATCTGTAAAATAATTATTTGAACAAAGTTTTTTTTTTATTTCTTATGTTATTTTTAAAGTTTATTAATAAATCGGTTCCAGATAAAAATAACATCATAAAGACAAGTTTGTACGAGACGTCCGTGTATTTCATTTTTAATTTCTTCTCAGTAGTCTCGAACAGGAAATTAAGTGAGAGAAATGGACTACGCGTAATTTAATTCACAATAAACGGTTGAACCAAATATTTAACGTCTTAAAACTCCGGTTATTTGGAGCAATAATTAACTTTAAATATAATTTAATGTTTACAGTGTTGAATGAAAATCCGTCTTAGATGTTTGTTGATTGCGTTCTAGGAGGAAAAATCGGATCCGCAACTTCTGCCAAATACAGTATCGAAACTGTATTACGGGTTCAAAAAATAAATATATTTAAACGAATTGGGCACGTCACCCACAGATAAATCGGACGTTTGGAGATTTACTAAAGGGGACTATAATAAGTCGCTATAAACAAACCCTTTCAGCAACTTTGAAGAAACTTTTATTATGTTTTTTTACAAAATTTACGTTTTTAGGGCAATTTCATTGACCGCGTCGTGAATCTTCGACCACGGAGACAAGGATACAATAATATTCATCAGTACTATTAAATGATTCTTTAACTTTAAATAACATTTATAAATAGATTAAATCTTAGTCTTATAACATGACTGTTTCCCGCGCGCAATGCTAATGTCATGAGCGAGATATTAGTGACGTGACACCACTCTTCAATTGATTAGGGATGGGTAGAGTCGGTCGTTTTTTTTCATCTCACTAGTAAAGGTTCAAACTAATGCAGTTTTTCGTTCAAGGCAATGATAATAGAACCTTAAGGTACCAATTATAGTGCAGCAGTTATCCGTCTCACGGGCTCACTAATACGGCATAGTCATAGGTCAATTCTAGCACAGGTAGAAGACGTGGTATGCTAGTTTGTGCGGTTTTCAATAGTGACTTGAAATGGATTTCAAATATATATGTGTTTGAAGTGCATCGGTGGTTCATTGGTATGAAAGGGTTCAGTTTCAAATCCCGCCACGTAATAATGAGTTTACATATTATGAAATTATATACTTTTATAAGACGCTCTTCCGGTGAATGAAAAAATCGTGAGCAAACTTTCGCAAACCTACGAAGAAATTCCAAACTTGTGCGTGAAGTCGGCCAATCTTCGGTGACGGTATAAAATGAGCTAATCATATTTTTTTTACTACAAGATATCATTTCCATAAAGCGCAGCTCTCGAAGAATGGACTCATCGGTTCGGAATTCCATTGACGGCATCGACCATCGATTCCATATACCAAGCATTCTTTAGCATTACATTTCAATAAATGCTATTCGATTTTTCACAGAGCCTTTATGATAGAGTCATTAAGGCTCCGTGAAAAATCGAATATCGAAGTTTTAGTTATTTGAGCCCATATTCTAGAGCCCATATACTCAAGCATTGATCTTTACTTAAATAGAATTAGAAAGAGATGCCACATTTTATCCTTATAGTGCTATCCCTTTTTAACTCAATTTAAGTAAAAATAATAAATAAATATCCACTGACATTGACACAGCACCATCTATCCCAAGTTAAGCGTGAAGCCTGTGTTATGGGTACTAAACAACGGATAAACATACTTATATATTTTTTTGTAAATACATTCATATTATACATAGAAAACCCAGATCATTAAAACAGACATGTTAAAGCACAAATTTGTCGGGGGGATCGAACCCAAAACCCTTGGTGTTGCAGTCGACCTTTCAAGTGCAACACCAAATGGGTCGTCAAAGATCAATCTTGAGTCTCGTTCTGGAATACGGGCCTTGTTGTTTCCGTTCCTCCAAAATGTCCCCTTTGTAATTTTGTTTGCTGAAATAGCAAACCCTATTCGAGCTCAATTTAACTCCTAATGCCCGTACCTCTAGTTACACATCGGACTAGTTCACACACTATTTCTCTGTGCTGACAGCCAATGCCGATTCGGCTGGTTAAACACCGATGGTACTAGAATCTCGCAACAACCAGGCTTTAATTACTAACAGTCAATGCTTACCGCAAGGGCTTGGAAGCCAATCCATGTTCATGCTTGATTTGAATTTGGTTTACGCTGTCTTTTTGGAGAAAGTAGTGTCTCGTTTTCCAGCCAGTAAAACGTAAATTAAAATAGTTTGTTCTTGTCTTGAGAAACAAGTCCTTAGTTCTGTTCCAGAAACTATGTAGTTATGTGATAAGACCAAAATATTTATTTATTGTATTCATTGTAAGATAAAAAGTGAGATTCGCGTTTCGTCTTACAAATATTGTTTTGTAAAATTTTTGAAGACCATTCGGATTTTTGTTTTGTATGCGATCGCTTTAATGGTTTTATTTGTTAAAGTTTTACAGCTCCTTTTTTACCATGGCCATTTTACTTAAATACTGACTTTAGTTACGGATTGTGTGCTTTTAGGTTTGTCATCAAGAATCAATTATAAATCGAGCTTTAATTGAATATGCTTTAAATGCATAGTTTTAACGCTAAACTTAACTTTTGGTTTTTTTGATTCCGAAGTGAGTCTAAGTCATTGCTAACTTTTGAAATTTATTGACAATAACATTTATTTATCATTACAGTCATGTGGTTTAAAGTTCTTATAAATTTCAATAGGTACATATATCATTTTAACTTGTTTTTTATTAAACCTGTGCTATTTGATATGATACACAAATAAAAGAGTAATACATGAAAACGGATATTTTAGTTTGAAATTGAAAACGCGTCGCATATAAAAATCCTACGAATAAGGCTTTATAATTAAATTATTTTTGCATCCATCAATCCATCATATACACACATCCAAAGCTCAAATGCACACTACATAAAAGGGCAATCACATACTCGTATACCCGCCAGCAACCAATGGCGTCAGGGCGTCAAATAGCTTAGAGGCAAAAGCTTCAAACGTTGACTTCAGTGCGTCAACTTAATTACGAAGGCCGCTAATAATGCGTAGCCCGTAGGCCTTTGAAGTCCGTGTACATTTGCAGGAATAAATTATTATTACGTTAGCCTTACAAATTTTTCTAATGGTCAAGAGTATATTAAAAGACGACCCAATTGATGTAATGGTTGGGACGTCGGCTATTACACGAGGGTTCCAGGTTCGATCCCTGGGCAGTACAAACAGTGTGTGCATGAACATATCTGTTTGTATTGTACGCAATGGGCTAAGTGGTGGGCACGGCCAACTATACCCACTGCCCCAATTTGAGGGAAGGTCTTCGCGCAAGAGAATGCCATGAAAGGCTACTAATCAAAGGGTAGTTTTATTGAAGTAGAGGTGCAATTTTAGTTTTTGAAAGTTTTCTAAAACCATTTTTACAGCTAACTGTGTGAGCACAGACATAACGCATATGAATTTTATAATAACTTGTATATTTTTGTTTTTATTATTTATTTATCTAATTAAAGTCAAAAATGTTTCTAAAATGAAAACACAATCAAAATAAATATAGAATCTCTATTTAAAAAATAATAAAAACGACGACGTAAATTTTATATCACTAACTTTCTTTTCATGTTTTAAATCGAATGAAATAACCACTGTCACGGATATTTTAGTCCTGATTATTTTTCACAGATATTGTTTCCTGAAACGTAATCTATTTGTATCTGCATTTCAAACAGCGAAAGTCAATTAGGAAGATATTTATGACTCTACATAACAGGCTATCAATTACTACGAAAGAATGGAAGTCCAATTTATGTTTTCGAGTAGAGAACGTTAAAAATGGTGTACTAATAAGCAATACAGGCCATTTTTTCAAAGCGTCAAAATTCATATTTTTAGTTTAGTATTTAATTGTTTTTTATTATATTTTTTGACGTTCATAAGTGCTTTTTGAAGCCTAATTTAAAAAAAATGGTTTTTATATTTGAATAATTAAATATTGAATAACATGTGGCTGAAATAATGGCAGTTATATAAGTTTTGATGACCTAATTTAAGGTTTTGAACCAAAGTTGTGACTTCAGTTTCAAATAGTTTGATTTCTTTACAAGAAAGCTTGGAAATGTGAATTAATATAGAAAGATAGTTTTTCAACGCATTTATAATTCAACTAAAAATATATTTTATGATACATAATTACTAGTAATTAGATTATCCTATAAAAGCGGAGGACCGGGATGTCTGGCGCAAAATGGGGGAGACCTATGTCCAGCAGTGGACTGCAATAGGTTGAAGAGAGAGAGAGAGAGATTATTCTATTGGGGCTTTTAATCAATACAATATTTAAAAAACATTAATTCAAAGGTTAAATATTTTTTAAGTAGTTTTACTTAAATTTTTGATTTAACTAAAATCAAAGTTGAAAAAATAAAAATAAAACATATTATTATGATAATTAAATCGTTATTCATAAGAAACATATCTAACATAGACTATTTATTTTCTATAACAAACCAGTCATAGCCTACCTTGTAACTAAAACTTAAACGTGCGTACTTCGGCCACTTTGCGATAAAACATAAAAATCTCACCTTAAAAATATTACTCGCACAAATTCCATAATGTACAGTACAGAGGATACTCCCATAGAGCCCTAAGGGCCAAAGGGACGCCTGATAATGCCCTCTCCATTTACAGAGGCTGCCCCTTCTGGAGATAACGACGAGATTGCTCTATGGTAGAATGATCGTTTTATAAACTCCAGACCGTCGGCTTTGATGACAAATTCGGAGCATACGCTTTTTCTTATTCAATTATTTTCAGTAGAATTTAAGTCAGTTGATTCTATTATTTATTATTTGAAACTTCTAAATTATCTGAGCTGATAATCAAACGTCCCACCGAGGGGCACGAGCCTACCAGTATAGCGTGATTGGGCCTTAGTCGTTCACGCGGGCCCAGTGCGGGTTCACGCACAACCTTTGAATCTCTTCGCAGGCGTGCGCAGGTTTCCTCACAATGTTTTCCTTTACCGTAAGAGCATCGGATAACGTACATATGTTTTTCGAAAATTCGAAAACACATTGGTACGTGGCGGGATTTGAACCTCGGCCCTCCCGGTAGGTAGACAACAGTCCACACCATTGAGCCACCGACGCTCTTGATACCTGGTTCGGAACAATTGAGGTAACATTAAATGTGGAATTACATGCCCTATACCGTTTAATAAACACAATTTAATAATGTTTTGTGCAAGTATAAAGTTAACTTACCTGATTATATTAGAACGGGTCGAATAAAGATAAAGATGTTATAAGTTTACAGGACGTTCAGACGTTCACCTGATGGTAAGTGATACGCCAGACCATGACAGAGCGGCATTAAAGGAGACTAACAACTGATAGACAGTTATTTCGAAAGTGAATCAGCTGATTTCATAAACAGTTACTTTAGCAACATCGGTAAAAACCTTGCTGATGCCATAAATAAACCAAATGATGATCATACTCTCTCAGATGCTCCAGCCCCGTCGCGACTCTCCTCTTTTGTGCTATTTGACACTGATATGAATGAAGTACACCCTGTATTGATGAGTCTGAACACAAATAGCGCTCCTGGACATGATAATGTACCTACAAGTTTTCTAAAACTCGCTAGTTATGTAATTGTGCCCATACTTACCCATGTTGCGAATCTTTGTTTTAAAACAGGTATCTTTCCATCTTCACTTAAGGAATCTCTTGTAACACCAATTCACAAGAATGGGGATTTTAATGATGTAAGTAATTACAGACCAATATCGGTATTGCCAGCAATATCAAAAATATTAGAAAAACTAATTAATAAAAGACTGTTAAATTATTTTGATAAATTTGATATTCTTTCAAACTCACAATTTGGTTTCCGTAGAAATAGATCGACAGAAGATGCTGTTGCAGCTCTGACGTCTGTGGTTACTGAAGGTGTTGATAATAAAAAGAAATGTCTTGCCGTATTTCTAGACCTAAAAAAGGCCTTTGATACGGTCTCCCTTCCCATTCTTGCACAAAAATTGGAACGCTTGGGAATTAGGGGTATCCCACTTCAACTTCTTAAGAGTTATATGTACGGTAGATCACAAAGAGTAAAACTAGGTAAAGTAGTGAGCCAAAAAGAAAATATAAGCTATGGCGTCCCGCAAGGAAGTGTGCTGGGACCTACACTATTTTTAGTTTATATCAATGATCTCTGCAACTTGACGATCCCACATACTAACATAATCTCCTACGCTGATGATACCGCCTTAGTGTTTACTGGAAATTCATGGAGCTGCACACGGACTAGAGCTGAAAGAGGGCTGGCTAAAATTGCTAGCTGGTTAAATTCTAACCTGCTTACGCTTAACACCTCAAAAACAAACTTTATGTGTTTTTTCGACCAATAATAGGAATCAGCCCATACAGATTTAACATTAAAATTCACCACTGTGATAACATATCTCTGAACGATTGTGCATGCTCCGGACTATAAATAGAGTAAATAAAACAAAATATCTCGGATCATGTTAGATCAAAGACAAACTGGAGTGTCATATTGATCTGATTTCAAATAGGTTACGAAAATTGATTTACATCTTTAAGGAATTAAGGCATGTTGCGGAAGAAAATTATTAAATGATATATTATATAGCTTTAGCACAGTCAATTACTACATACTGATTACGTTATGGGAGGTGCTCTAAAACTAGTTCCTACAAGTTGAGCGTGGCGCAGAGAGCACTCATAAAGGTAATTTATTTTAAAAAAGAAGATTTTCTACTGAAATTTATATTCGGAAGCAGATTTACTTTCTGTTAGAAAGCTTTACATATGGTGCACGTCCTAAATAAGCACAAATCTATAGAATATTCTCCAAACAGAGAATCAGTTAGAAGGAAAGCTAAAGTAGCCTCTTTACAAAAGTACACACTCGTTTTGCACAATATCAATTCCCATAACTTATCCTCACATATATACCAATACTATAAATAAAACGTTAAAAATATACTCGATGAACACAAGAGAATGTAAAAAGAAACTAATGAAATGGCTAAAGTGTTTAGACTATATATTAAAACTTTATTAAAAGATACACACGCATACGCACACACACACACACACACTCTCTCACACACACACAAACACACACACACACCACACACCACACACACACCACAACACACACCACACACACACAACACACGCACACAAACACAACACACACACACAACACACACACCCCACACTATACAAATCTACTGAACCCTCTTTTAAATTATTATTTTTTTAATTTTGTAATAATGGATCTTTAAAAAAAAAAAAAATTGTAGTAAATGTTGTATCCTAAATATGAATCAGTATAAGGAATCTAGTTTTAATCGCTTAGCTAAGGAAGAGTGACTTCTTCTGTCACAGGTACTACAGTACCTAATGGAGGAGGTCAACACCTATTTTGTTAACCTTTTATGTGAAAGAAATAAACATTTTATTATTATTATTATTTATTTCCTCCATCAATGCCCACTGCACCGTCACCCGAACAACAGATGTTAGGTCTCTTATACCCGGTAATTTCACTAGCTACAGTGCCCTCATCACGAAACACAAAAGTGCATAACACTCCTGTTTCACGGGATGATATCTGGCACTGCGGTGGTACCTACCTAGACGACTCAGTAATGTTTAATAATGTAAAATAATATTTCTTAAATTGTTACTTATACATGATTAGCTTGCTCCAATAGAAACCTTATTAAATATTCACTATATATAGTATATAAATAACAATAGCACAACATTGACTTTTCATCCATATGTAAACTGTAGATTCATGTCTTTAAATAACAAGTCTTTACCAGTATCCATTTCGTACAGTAGCGTGTTCTCCATATATGCAAATAAGCATTGCATACCCTGTGCGTCCAGACAACCCGGAAAATCGCCAACATATCAAATAATTCGCACTTATTCACCCATTGTCTTCTATAGATTTGAAACCCTAGGCGATCTGTTGTAAACAACAGGACACATTTTTTTTTTAGATTATTTAGATTAGTGTCATTCTATTTGCAAACCCTACTACTCATAATCTCTGTGCACGTCACTGACTACGTACATATCGTTTATTATTTTATCTTATTCAATTACTATGCTTTCAGATTAAAGAAGTGTGCCTGTCCCGGAACCGTAATAGAGACGGGTCTTAAAACTTTTACGGTCCAAAATATGTTATGTGTATCCCTCTCTTTCTCTCATCAACATTTTATGACTCAGCCTTAACAGTTTAATAAACTAGAGAGGATTCCTACAAAAGTAAATATTGTAACAAGGTATGTGATGTACTTTCAAAGTCACTCGGTATTGCGGAAGAATTAATGAAATGTTCTAATTTCATTATTAAACGCACCTGCGTACTTTTTATAATGAAACATAAATAATGAAATCAATGATATAAATCAATAATTGTAATTTATATTAAAGAACTCGTGTTCCGTTCATTAAAGTATAAAGATTAATTTAATTTTTATAGTTTCAAAACACATATTTTTGTCACGCCACAAAAAAATTATCATAATAATAAATCACGTACAATTGTTACAATGCGAGCGTCGGTGGCTCTTTGCTATGGACTTTTGCTTTCCGATCTCGAAGGTGCAGGTTTAATTGCGCCACATACAAATTTTCGAATTTTCGAAATTATATGAACGTTTCTTCGACACCCTTACGGTGAAAGAAAACATCGTGAGGAAACCTGCGTACACCTACGAATAAATTCACAAGTGCAGCTCAGCAATACAAACAAAGGATTTACATTGACAATAAAATATAAATAATTTCAAATGCTATATTATCCATTAAAACATTTCAAGAATAACTAAGTTCACTTAATGTGGTAACGACAATTTCATAAAATTACAATTTCTCGGACCGTTCTTCCAGCGTCATCAAATTTCAAACAATGAACTTCAAAGATGAAAACTGTCGCCCGCCTTAATCCGCTCGTCTACCATTACTTAACGTATCAATTTCACTGGCAGCCATCTTATCTATAACAACGTAAATGTCCACACTATTATTCAGCGTACGGATAAGCCCACTTTGAAACAAGATACGATACAAAAGGGTCCCCATCAAAATTCGGTGCCCGTCAGAGCCCTTATTTATCATTTTCCGCAAAATTTTCACTCAAAGAGACACATTAAGGAAGGCGTCCAAGTATTGGAAACTTAGCGATTAGAAACGTACGTTCTAATGTATTATTTAATACAGAATGGGTTACTCTGTAAATAAATACACATGTTACTATGCATGTTGTAGCTTCAATGATATCTTTCAATTGCTAAATTAAAATTAACATTTTATTGCAAGTTTAATTAAATAAATAAAATAATATTTTAATAATTATTAATTAATTAATTCATAAATATTAAAACATATGTTTTAAAAATAAAGACAAACAATTAATAAATTGTGGTAAAAAATCTACAAAACAACGCTTTATTTGAAAAGCAATCTAACTACGAGGCAGTAATCTAACGAAGCAGAAAATCAATAAACCACTCAAATGTTTAGCAGAAAAATAAAGTATTCTTAGTTGGGTCTTTCTTCACCCTAAATAAATGCTTATACAACACAACACAGATTTAAAAAATAGAAGATAACTTGATAGTTGTGTAAAAAAGGCTTATCTCTTCTAACTTAACAGTCCCAAAGGTATACAATAACTGTCCACAGCACTATGACACCGTGGAGTATAATGTAATACCAGTTTTAGTTCCATTTTTTTGTTAAAATATCATCTTGTATTCGGTGAGGTAGCAAAACGTTTTATGGCATTTGAAGACCTATATGAGCAATATTGAGCGGAATTGCTGTAGATAAAAACAACAATCGTGGACAGAATATAAATGTTGGATTAAATAGGGGTCACTCCCTGTATCTTTGTAAGGGTTGTTAACAGGTTATTCGACAGGAAAATAATATTGGGCGTCGGAGAGAATACGAAGGAAGGCTGTTTCATATTTCTAAAGTAGTATGTCGACCTTAAGAATACAATTGTATCCGAGGATTTCAGAGAAGATCATGAATTTTCTTTTTGGATTATCTTTCCGAAACCAATTGTGTACTGACATAATGTATTATGTACGAATAAGACATTTTAAAAAAACATAAATTAACCAGTCGTCATGATTAGTTTTTTTGTGATATTAAAGTCCTACTTAATATTTTGAGTTTCTGTTAGCAATAAAGTTTCGTAATACAAATAGATTTTATGGGAACTTACAACTACTTGCTTTAGATCAACGCCCTACACACATTACCTGGGATGGATGGATGATGATGATGACAATCACACATCCGATACGCTTCGGTGGTTCAATGGTGTGGACTGTCGCCTTCCTACCGGGAGGGCTGAGGTTCAAATCCCGACACGTACCAATGTATTTTCGAATTTTCGAAAAATATATGTACGTTATCCGACGCTCTTACGGTGAAGGAAAACATCGTGAGGAAACCTTCATGCACGCCTGCGAAGAGATTCGAAGGTTGTGTGTGAAGTCGTCCAATCCGCACTGGGCCCGCGTGGACGACTAAGGCCTAATCACCCTATATGGGTAGGCTCGTGCCCCTCGGGGGGGATGTTTAATGAGCTGATGATGATGATGATGATGACACATCCGACAAGCGACCAATGCGAAAGAAGATTAGCGATCTTTATCTGAATACCATAGCCGCTATGCCATTGAGAATGGAGCTCCCGAGCGATTTAATGGCTATTATTCAGTACCCCATTGAAATTTGTACGCATTCCTTAATTTTTAATTATGTTTTTCAAGTATGTGTATGAACTATACTTCAG
Organism: Leucinodes orbonalis; assembly: GCA_019425675.1. Classification (NCBI taxonomy): domain Eukaryota; kingdom Metazoa; phylum Arthropoda; class Insecta; order Lepidoptera; family Crambidae; genus Leucinodes; species Leucinodes orbonalis. Next base: position 52,003 of record PQWD01000988.1, read on the forward strand.
TAGGTAGTCAAATAGTGAGCAATGCATTGCGTATCTACACGTATTTGGCACGTAACCAACGGAGAGCTGAACCCTGTATGCCAATAGCAAAACGTTGTATTTTTTTAGATCCATTAATATGATAGAACTTTCGTTTTAGAAACAATGTATATGAAATTTGTATTTAAAAAAGATTTAGGATTGTCATGCCTAAGAGATTATCATGATAATAATGGAATCCCTTAGTTATCCAGTCTGTCTATAACTTTACTAAGTAAAAACAAGTGATAATGAACTAGTAGTATTTTTTTTCCTTTTTTTTTGTATTTTATGTATTCTACTTCTACTTCACTGTTTTCTGTCGTTTATATTTAATTGCTGTATGTTCATCATCATCATCATAATGCTAATGTTCTTGACTATTGTAAATATTATGTTACGTTGCTGTTTTTTGTGTTGCGTTTTCCGAATAAACATTTTTCTTTCTTTCTTTACAAATAAATGATCCGAACTGGGATATTGTTTTAAGTTCAGCATTGACTCACGAGATTCCCTCAACAGTCAATAGAGAAAGTCATGCTTTGGGTATGTCATAAGGAATACATCAGATAGGTACTAGTTTGCCAAACCAGCAATTTGAAGTGGCAGTGGGCCAGTTCTATATGTTGCAGGATCGATGGCCGTTAAATCTAAAGACAGAACTGCCAACGGCCTCGTGACAAGTTCACCGGTCCTCAGTAGTCATTGTGAAAAACAAAACAGTTGAAGCCTAGACACGAGAGCCTTCTCTTGGTTCTTTAGTAGTTGTTTATAAAAATAAAGCCTTTGGCGCTGGACTAAAGTCTCTTTATTGTAAATCTAAAATACGCTCTGACATGATAGAGGAAAAAAATATAATAGGTAGTCTTGGATAGGAAAGCGTAGGGCCGTATTTTCTAATGTAAAAAGAGAGAGGCTTGAATACAACAGTGGAATACATGAGCTAAAATAGACTGAAAGCCATCGGCGCTCACGTTTTACCCGGGAAGCTGGTAAGGCTATCTGCAGTTAGGAGTAACAAGAACAAAGCAGTAGATAAAAGACAATGTGGTCTTAATAAAAATAACGCTCTTAATTGTAAGTCAAATGAATCTAGCCTAAAAACCTCTCCCTAAATGTAGCTGCCTACACAAACGTTATTCTGCCCTATTTCTCTGAATCAATATCAACATTTCTTAATTTATAGCGTCCGGGACGTTTTGCAAAAAACAGACTTAAGCTCAGCCAAAGACAATCTTTTGTTTTCCCTTAATTGAATTTAAACATTTGAACGCGTAACACAGCAGTTTTAATAAAGAAAAGAAGCATATCTTTTTTATTTTCTTCGTAGTTTTCATTTCACTTGAACCTACATAGTGTTTGATAAAAAAATGGCTGAATATGTTAATAGATGCCCAAAATTACTTTTTCTCCTTCTGCTAATTATATAACCTCAACTTTTTTCAAATTTCATAGCCGCTTCGAAGTAACAAGTGGCCATAGCTATACGAGGATATCCGCAGGAGAATTAGGTGACCGAGATAGCTCAGATAATTACCAAGTTGAAGTGGCAATGGCCAGGGCACATAGTGCGTAGAACCGATGGCCGATGGGGCGGAAAGGTTCTCGAGTGGCGTCCACGCAACATGAACCCAAACTCAGGCGATTATTTTCTCTATCTTTATCAAAGTATTACATAAAATGCGGTTTTAGTATTACATTTACCTAATTCTCCATGCCTCCCGTGCTATTCACGCTCGACCACCCAGGAAGTATTTACCATACTCAGCTTACACGTTCTGGCACGTACCCAACCGCACGCGCCTGCATGCTGATAGTGAAACTACCCATTTTTAGAGTCCGTGCCCAAGGGTTATAACGGACCCTATTATTAAAACTTTGCTGTCCGTCAGTCGATTACGAATATGGTACACAAGAAATCTTAGTGGATTAGTTGAATGAATTTGATATTACTACATATTAAATGTATTTGTTGCCGCTGTAACAAGAAATTTGTGAAACAGAACATATAAAGTTAACTTTTCGTGACATAACGGAGCTTCATAATAGGACCACACCGATATTGAGGTGTTTTGCTATAATTAGTTTATTTATTGTATCCCTTATGACACAAGTGCTACATACATAAACAAGTTACAAAATATACAGCACATCTTCACATACACGGCAACATGGAAGTGAGCGGGATAAACATTTTAGCATAATTTAACTATTTAATTCTCCTTTTGTGTTACGTTAATTTTAGTGATATGCTTGGCGGGAGGGTTGGAGTTACTAACACGAAATTTTTGTCTCAACCTGAATTTTAGACTGTAACGATGAAGATAAAAGTTCTACATCATTACAACCTAATATTCCATTTCCATATGATTTCCTTTCTCTGATAGAGCGTCGGTGGCTCAGTGGTGTGGACTGTCGCCTTCCTACCGGGAGGGCTGAGGTTCAAATCCCGACACGTACCAATGTATTTTCGAATTTTCGAAAAATATATGTACGTTATCCGACGCTCTTACGGTGAAGGAAAACATCGTGAGGAAACCTTCATGCACGCCTGCGAAGAGATTCGAAGGTTGTGTGTGAAGTCGTCCAATCCGCACTGGGCGTGGACGACTAAGGCCTAATCACCCTATACGGGTAGGCTCGTGCCCCTCGGTGGGGACGTTTAATGAGCTGATGATGATGATGATGATATGATTTCCACGTGGACCGATCACTAGTAGTTGACATCCACATGCTACCCGCTGCGGGGTGGGTCACTAGTTACAAATCAATAATAAATTATGCTTTCATACAAGTTATCCGATTTTATTGCTGTTTTACGCTAGCTAGTGGTACAGAACCCTCAACCTCGTGTTCAGCTTGCGCTTTCCTAGTTTTTGTATTCTGCAACATTGGGAAGCGGATGGCGCACTTTTATACTGCACAATATGCTTTTGCCAAAGTGAAATAGCTCTTAATACTGAAAGCAAAGTGTTGGTGGTTGAAATAGGGAAACTTGAAACTGTGAGTATTGGGTGAGCGTAATATTATGCAGTAATGTTTAAAGTTAATATGACTGAGGAAATTATTTATTTCTTTTGATTTGATTGGTTGAGACAGTGCTCTATGGCAGTGATCCCTTGTAAGAGCGATTAAAACTTCCTCCATTAATTGGTTTTGTTAACTAAATAGGCAATTGCTTGCAACCAATATACATATAAAGATTTATCTAGTGAAATTACCGGGTATAAAGACCTAACATCTGTTGTCTCGGGTGACGGGCGCAGTGCGGCATTGACGGAAAATAAAAACTGTCTACCAGTTGTTAGTCTCCATCAATGCCGCTCGACGACACATTTCACTTGAACTCCTTTAATGAGAAGTCTGAAATCGTTGGCTATCTGAAGCAGCTTTAAGGTTGACTCTCCATCTTGTGGGTGGACTACCTACGCCACGCTAACTGTTACGAGGTCGAAACAAAAATGATAATTGTAAAACAATTAAGGCAAATTGGCTCCGTGTTTCATGGGCGTTGGTTTCGTGATTGGAAGTTCATGGGTTCGAATCCCGTGGAGAAATCACTTTCTCCACCGGATCCGAGCGATTGTTCTGGTTTGATTAGATTTCAGGCTGAATTACCTATTTGTCTGAAAAGAGAGATTCCATGCTACAACGGCACGGTTCTATTCTATGTTGTTAAATATCCATCCATTATTAACACCCACCAATCCGAATTGAACAGGGACAGCCTATACCCTGTAATGGGCCGTTATAGACCAATGATGATAAGTCAAAACATTAAATAGGTGAATTTTGATATCTAACTTAACCAATTATGATAAATTGGATAACTCGGACGGAACCCTACACGGCAAAATATAAAGCACCTTTAATTAGATTCGCCATCGCAAAGACGAGCGAGATGTCTTTGAAAAGAAAGATAAAAAAACACTACTCGAGAATAACGGCCGGTCCATTTAGTCCGGTTTATCCGGATCGTCGAGTACATACTACATCATAGGGCGGGGAAAACTTTTTCCGGCTCGATTCAATTACGGGACTGTTTAGGACTTAGGTGCAAAGCCGTGTTAATGGGTTGGATGGAATAGACTACATTTATCGCAACACTTTTTTTTCTATTGTACATTTGTGCTTTTTACATAGGTGTTCGCCTGGGTCCTTAGCAATTTCTGCCTAACGTTGTGTGCTGATGATTTAGATAATGGTAAAGAAAGGAAGAAAGAAAAAACATTTATTTCACCACAAAATTTCACAATGACAAAAATACAATACAATAAAACAATTTAAAAAGTTACTTTAAAATTTACTAACGGTAAATAAAATATGAATAATACCTGAATAAATATAAGCAGTGTGCATGTGTGATTATGTCTAAAATTGAAATAATAATACGATTCCAAAATTTTGCTATAGTGCTATATTTTATAGTGAGTGAACTTATCCTTCAATACAGTGTTTTCATCGTCTTTCTTCCATTATACGATTATATCATGAACCCTAACTGCAAAATATCATCCGAATTCATTTGTCATTGTGAGATTATCATTCAACTTTTAATGACTAGCATTCAATGAAAGGATTCCTATCCTTTTTAATTCACAAGTTAGCAACTGCCTATTATTAATAAGAAGCAAAATATTAATGAAAAAAATACAGCACCTCTTATTCAACCTATTACAGTCCACTGCCGGACAAAGGTCTCCCCCATTTTGCGCCAGTTATCCCGGTCCTCCGATTTTCTCATCCAGCCTCCACCTGCGATCTTTCGCAAGTCGTCGGTCCATAGGGCCGGATACCATCCTATCCTATCCTATCCGGATCCTACGATACGCTTGCCGGGACTTGGTCTCTACTCCAGAACTCGTCTGCTCTAACGGCCATCGGTTCTGCGACATAAACGAACAGCCCACTCACTTCAACTAGCTGATCCGGCGGGCTGTCGGTAACCTTAGTTCTCTTACGGATAAAATCATTTCTGATTTTATCCCTAAGAAGACCCCGAGCATAGCTCGCTCAACAGCACACGGAAACAAAATTGTTAATTTTTCGTAGTGTTTACTAATGTTACCTACCACACTTAAGTATACTTTTATAGAGGTGTTCCGTAATTAGGGTTTATAATCACAGCATGAGAAGGTCGTCGACGAACGACCCTCAATTGTTCCATTCTAAAAAACAACACTTGTAATTAACGAACGATCGTTAGAACTAAATATAAGCAAAAACATCATCGTTAATTAAGTTAACAATAATAGTATTAACGGACTATATTTATTGGCCCACACTGATCGAGTCCATATTGAAACCTCAACCGCAAATTATGATGAAACATGATTATTTACAATTACTATGGAAAATATAGTCATGAAATTATCATGACCTCACTAAATAATGGTTTCACCAAATTTGGTAGTGTGGCGTACTTATTTGAACTACAAGTACCAGTTCATTAAAATGAAATAGTTGGAAGTAAATGGTTTGACGTTATATTTGTTCAGGGCTTAATGGCGTGGTGGACAGTCCGAAAAAGCAAAGTGTGGGTTATGCATGACCATGTCTGTATCTATTGGTCCTGGGTGTTCTTTATGTATAATATGTATTTACAAAAAACATGTTTATCTGTTGTTTAGTATCCATATTATAGGTTAAATCCTTAATTTGGGAAAGAAAGAAATAAATAAATCTTTATTAAAATAAATCTGTTACAGATACTTTGAAACGTCAATTGTTATTATTATTTTATTTTGTAATGACTTTACCACCGGTTCAGAATAAGTAGGATCTTCGAGAAGAGTCGGCAAGAAACTCGAGTTACTCTTTTAAACTTTTTAGAAGACGGCACTGTGTGAATGTCAGCGGAAATTTCTTTATTAATATACACCCAGGTACGGGTAGGCTTGTGCCATCGGTGGGGACGTTCAATAAGCTAATGATGCTAGTCAAGTAGTGATAAAATATCATCACAATAAAATAATCTTGATATAATAATTAATAATATTGTACACGATTCATATATATTTTAAAATATCTATTTTTACATACGTAGTAGAAAAACTTATGTCTAGCAGTAGACTTGGGTTTTTCCGATCACGTTTACTCCAAAGAGACTGACTCAACAGTTTTATGGCCCATCCTTTCAGATCTGTTTAGCCCCCCATACTTTACATATTTATGTTCCGATAACCTAAGTCTCCGCTAGGGGGCCGATGAATCTGATGCTATTACTGAGTAACTCATATTTATTGCCAATTGTGGCTACCCTTCGACTTATATTTCATAACTTGTGATCAAAATTGCTAAGTCTCCCGGCATAATTTATGCGTACGAATGATATCATAAGAACTTCGCAAGATATGCCAGTAAATGGGTCAGCGAGAATGGGTATGGGTGACAAACAATACATTTGGAGTTTGGGTTTAGTCGTGTAAATACCATTGTGCTGGAGCAACTTACTCGAAAGCTGATATGCTTTGAACCTATTGTCGCATATTCTTATTGGAACTATTTGAGAATTTACTGTACAAGAATTTATTAAATACTAGCTTTTGCGTGCGACTTCGTCCGCGTGGAATAGTTGCTTTGGCCTTACGCTCTCTGTAACCCGCTACTTCGTTTATATAAGTTAGTTTAAACTGCGATATCTCATAAGATATTCATTTAAATTGAATGATGTAAAGGGCAATTTTGTTTAAAATGAAATACTTGTGATAACGACTGTATTTATTTGGATAAGGATTGATATCATATTTATGAAAATAGCTTCGCAAAATGATGCATTAATTTTTTAAAAAGCAAAAAAATATGTTATAGTGAGCTAACCTTTAAATATAGACATATGCTGTCGCGGACTTTTTTGTAGACCTTTAAAAGGGTAACAATACTCTCATACATGACTTTTGCGAAACTTTAAGCGTTTACGCAGCGTACGCAGCGGAATCTCCAAGTAAGAAAATTTTCCCCCCGGATTTTGTAACATTCTTCATTGCTGCTCCGCTTCTATTGCTTGTAGCGTGTTGATATATAGCCTCTAGCCTTACTCGATAAATGAGCTATCTAACACTGAAAGAATTATTCAAATCGGTCCAGTAGTTCCTGAGATTAGCGCGTTCAAACAGACAAACAAACTCTTCAGCTTTATAATATTAGTATAGATTTCTATGAGTACCTAGGAGCTACTTATAGTAATAATAATAAATAATAAATATCCACTGACATTCACACAGCGCCATCTAGCCCCAAGTTAAGCGTTAAGCCTGTATTATGGGTACTAAATAACGGATAAACATACATATATAGATGTTTTTTTTTGTAAATACATACATATTATACATAGAAAACACCCAGACCATTACAAACAGACATGTTCATGCACACAAATGTTTGTATTGCCCGGGGATCGAACCCGGAACCCTTGGTGTTGCGGCCGACCTCTCAACCGCAACACCAAATGGGTCGTCAAAGTATAGTATTCAGCTAAAGCCCCGTTATTTTAAATATTTTATTAGAGGAAGGAATGTATGAAGTATTTTTTTTATAGGTACCTAGTAGTTTTATATTGTAGTTCCTGTGAAGATGAAATATTTAGTCAACTGATAGGTTTCCTTCCCCTTTGAATAATGTGTTTCCTAATGTTATTGGTTTCCTAATGTTAATGAACCGGTGGTAGAGTCGCAAAAAATATGACAATAATAACAATTGACGATTCAAAGGTATCTGTAAGAGATTTATTTGAATAAAGATTTTCTTCTTTCTTTCTTTCTTTCATTATAAAACTTATCAACTGTAATTTTTAAAAAATATGAGTTTACATAAACTTTATATTAGAGCTAGATCTTATCATACACATTTTATAATTTGGTAAGTAGGACCCTAATGGTCCAAACCGAACAGACATGCCAAATATTAATTCATTTTAAAAATATATGATAAAAAAGAGGAGCCGAGAAACATAACAAATATTCAGATTGAATGATGTCTTCCAGTCATTAATCGTACTTAAATTACCAAAAACAAATCAAAGAGTATTAACAAAATTTGTTTTATTTCACACAAAAATACTTATCGAGTAAATTAAGAACACTTTCAAATCAAACTTAATTCTTTTCAAATAAATTTAAATCTCCACTTAAATTTACTGAGTTAATCGAACTCCGATCAAAGGGACTCGACGTTGGGACCCCGCCCGCAAGATTTGCAGTTTCCACAACCAATGAATCCACAAAGTCATTAACTGATAGCAATTAGGGCAGCGGATGTAGGGCCCGAATGGGGACTAAACGGGATAACAGGGACGTCGCGGGTTGTGTGCTGATTGGATGCCGTATCGATTGGTAACGGATGTTTGTACAGACAGTCTGTCATTATCGGGGTGTGCTGGACTGTGTCTTTCCACGCAATAGCTGAACATAGTATGAATATATTTGTAGCTTGTGGAAGACATTACTGCTTATAAAATTTTCAAACAAAAACTGCCGAGCCCCATGACACATACGTATATTTGATATTTAGAACGTAAAATTATTCTTTTAAATAATGACCTTAACGCGTCATTGAATAAGTATGAAATTGAAAACACGAGCATACTACTATGTTACTATGTGATTATGAATGAAAATTCTGCCCAACTGACGTGATGGGCAGACTTTTGCCCAGGATACTTTTTGAGTGAGATTGTGTAGTTAATTTATTGTTTGTCTAAGCAAATATTGCTTCATTGTTACAAAATTGATCAAGTATTCATTACAAAGTTATAAATTTACCATTAAAATTTCCCAATACATCTGAAATTTATAAATTTAATATAATAACACACAAAAAACTTAAGCTAAATATTCAAACATTGATTGTGGAGTCCCTTCAGTTCTGTATCGATTTATAAATAACAAGAATTTTCGTTTTCCTTTCTGTTTTGTTGCTTTTTCTTAGTTCCTTATCTTATTTGTACGTAGCTATATGGCGAAATAAATTTACATTATGTCCTGACAGTATTTGTATCCATGGAAGATGTATTTACCCATACTATTGTGTACCTACAAGGAAATCTTCCTTTCTAATCGTTCATTAATCAATAGGACCTTCATTTGTTTTCAGTTTTTGTTGAAACCTTAATAGTCAGGAGCGGTCACCAGTATTCTTATTTCTAGCGTGTCGAAGGCAAACACACATTCAAATTTTAGTGGCTCAGAAAGCAGCCACAGCGACAGCATTATCTGATGTTATCATAAGATCCTCCCGTGCAGCTGGAAGGGCTCACCGGGCATGATATCAGGTGGTCATCGTTTGGGCTGGCAATCAATGTAATAGGTCACCAACATAGATTATTTCCAGAAAACATTTTATCGTTATTCCCTATTTAAGTATATGAAATAACATTATTTCACTAAAAATAGGATTCCAAAACTCGGTAATCAGGATTAAACGGACAAGAAACAAAACAATTCCGATAAACACCCAACGTTCTCCAAAACAACAAGATAATCCAGTAATCCTTTTACTTTTCCTCCAAAAAACAACTTAAGCAACTGGGAAATAAACGAAAAAATAAACACTCCTAACATTTTAATACTAAAGTGTGCCTAAACCCACCTATATAAACTTAATAAACAATAAAAATTCAGAAGGTGTAATCTTACTACCTACCCTTGTGCGCGTAAGGGAGAGGTAGCAGCGATTAAGATATATCCGCGTCACTGTCTTAAAATATTCCAATTAATGTCATGAAAAACATACACATGATATTCAAAGAATTGTAAAATTATAAAAATATTTTAAATAACACCATAATTTATATAGTACATCAATAACACGTTCAATCAATAATAATCTTACGGTGAAGGAAAACATCGAGAGAAAACCTGCGCACGCCTGCGAAGAGATTCAAAAGTTGTTGTAGTCGTCCAACCCAGCGTGGACGACTAAGGCCTAATCACCTATACGGGTAGGCTCGCGCCCTCGGTGGGGACGTTTAATAGCTGATGAGTCTCAATAACACATGTTTTTAATGTGTCATACGTATATATATATATATCTTATCTTATCTTTATATGCTACTAAAATTTTTGTATATTTTATAAATGGTTTTTAGTAAAAAAGTTTGCATTTCTTTTATTACTTAAGTAAAATAAATATCAGTTGTACGTTGTCCATTTAATAAGTTACCCTGTCACAAATAATGAAATAGTTCATTCAGTTATTAATTAAGTGTCATTAACATATACAACGACCTCTGACGACAAAGAAATACATCGCGTGTGCACGCGTACGGAGGATTCAAAGGCTGTGCGCGAAGTCGGCGAATCCGCACTGGGCCCGCGTGGACGACTAAGGCCTATACCTATACGGGTAAGCTCGTGCCCCTCAGTGGGGCGTATAAGGAGTCAATGATAATAATCTTATACTAGTTTAACATCTAACTTGTAACTTGCACCACAGTACAAAACACCCCGCAGTTAAACGTTTCCCAAACGAAAGGGCGTGATAGGAATATCAATAAAGCAATGAATTTAATTAAGCCAAAAGCGTAAACTTTATTTGCATTTTTATCGGTTTTTAATTAAAATCGCTCGCTGTAATTACTTCGGCAATGAATACGTTTTTTCGTTTCAGCCGTCACAGACAGTACTTGCTTGTTGCGAATTTAAAATTGGTTAACAGATAATTGCGGTGGATAATGGGGACGCAATACATATGTCACTATATTAGTAATTTAAAAGTTAATTGTGAATAGAATAAAATATTATTGACAAATAGAAGTACTAACTGGAAAATAAAATGAGGCAAAAAGATCCTCAAACTATCTACCGTAGTTCTGTTCGAAGTGTATACAAAAAGGAATGACTACAACACGGTTAGTCAGCCTACAATATAGGTCTATACTAAGGATAATTATTAAGTATTAACATGAACATTATCTGGTCATTCAGAGTTCCATACATGATTTTAGTTTCCATTTAAGGAACCTGGGGGCGCGTGTGTTTTCCCGACAAGACGAGCCTAGCGAAGTGCAAGCGCTCTACCTACCTTTTCTCGAAGTGAATTGTCGTTTCTTTGAATACGGTATTTCAAATTATGCTTGCTTTGGAACGCACGATAGGCCATTGGTCCCGGCTACTCTTATAGTATCATATCTAGTAAGATAGTAGTCACTAACATCCATCAATCCGAGTTAAGCCCGCGTGGTCGGTTATGGCACCTCCTCATAGCCCTATGGCTATTTGGGAAGGCTTGTGTCCTGCAGTACAATGTGATAGGATGATACTACTGATGACGATAATGTGTAAATTTTTGATATACCTGTAATTCAAAGACTCCTAAGTGAAGCTCCGAAGTGGAGCCTTTTAACTTTAAATTAAACGCCGAGCCGAGAAAATATTCTATCGGCTAAAATGAATACATACCTGCAACAAAGCAAAACACTTTACATTAAACTTTTAAAAAGCTCATATAAAAACAACAACACCGCCATCAACATTCATAGAAGCCCAAGACCTAAAACATCGTGTTAACGCTAAAATTATTTTGAATTTCCTTAACAAAATGCATTCGCCATGTTCCCGTTTAAAATGTCCCTCCATAGTGAAACCCGTTGAATGGGAAGCCGATATTAAAATTGCTTACATCGTCAGTGTCAAGGCACAGACAACGCCTCGCCTAGAATATGCCAAAGTAGTACAACTTGTTAGCAACGTTATATCTTTGAAGAATTCGTCTTTTCATTTCTGCTTATATTATTTTTCTTTCGCATTCTATCGTTTCTAATATGCCAGTTCGCTTCAGATCTTGTCACCCTCGTGTAAGTTTTCCTTTTCAAACCTATTATGTTCCATAATCTGTCCTTTACCCAATCACTCGAAAAATCTCCCTCTTGTTTTGTGAAGAGTCCGCGGTCTTGTGTTATTCTTTGTACAATATACCATTTATGTCATGATTTAATAGTTATCTGCGTAACAAGTTAAATATAGAAGTTGGTATACTTCTTATACATGAAGGTTTATTTAGTAAACGGGCAAACGAGTAGAACGTTCCTGTTACAACTAACAAATCCATAAACACTCGACACTATGAACAACGAATGCATTGCTCGCCTTTTTAAACAAATATTTACATCAAAATACAACAAAATATGAAATCGCTTAGTATACAAGGTGGTAGTCTCGATACTGAGTCATCTAAGTAGGTACCACCGCAGTGCCAGATATCATCCCGTGAAACAGGAGTGTTGTGTACTTTTGTGTTGCGGAATTGGGCACTGTAGCTAGTGAAATGACCGGGTATAAAGATAACTAACATCTGTTGTCTCTGGTGTCGGGCGCAGTGCGGCATTGATGGAGAATAATAACTGTTGATGGTCTCCTTCAATGCTGCTCTGTCATGGTCAGGCGTATCACTTACAATCAGGTGATCGTCCTGACCATCCTGCACACTTATAACATAAAAAATAAAATTATCAAATCACATATAACTAATCACAATCGATAATAATCAATGAGTGAACTGGCAATGTTAATTCTTCTAAATAAAGTGTAAATATGTGATTAAATTTATTGGAAGTATCGTGAATCACTTAAAGTAAAATGTGAGATACAAGTATATAGTTACTACAATATACTTAGTTTTCATTGTGTAGAATTTTGTTCGTTTATTTTTGCTTTTACGTGTCGCCCGAGGAAGACTTGGCGTTGCTATAGTTAAAGGATCCGATAAAGATAGATTAATAGCTACTTTAGTCATAACAATTAAATGAAAATAAGAGTTACCCTATACGTAAAACGAAAAGTATTATTACGAGTATGTTACAAAAAAATACGATCGTTGAGTTTTTGTCGCTACGATCAACGACAAAACTCAACGCCCCAGACACTTCTGCGGTAGATTAGTTAAGAATAATTGTAATCCTTAGAAAAACAATATAATAGACGCAATATCACGAAGAAATATCAACCAAAAAATGTCCGAGCCGCTTGACACATACGTTGACTTATTGTTATATTTTTTATGACAAAAGTTATTCATTAAAAAGTTGACCTTAACGCGTCATTAAAAGGGTCCGAATCAAAAGCACGAGCACACTACTGTGTCACTATGACATGTAGCGAGCGACGTGATAATGAATGAAAAATTTGCTCAATTGATGCGATGGGTGGAATTCTGCCGCGGATACTTTTGAGTGAGATTATGCATCTAGTGAGTTCATTTAATAATTTATTTTTATTTTATTGTTTTTTATAATACTGCGGCATATTTTGTTTTTTATAATATTTTGCTTACAGTTTCATAAAACTAATACCACTTTTTACAACCCAATTACAAGAATGTGTCGCCTCTATAATGAATTAATCTCTGAGCACTCTTCTTTGGACATTTTCGCTTGTAAATTGCATGGTTTTCGTAATAAAGTTCTGGACATTCTTTCAATCCAGGACTATTGCTGATTTTTCATGACTACTTTCTTATAATTTTTCTTTCTAACATTACATGCTAAGGTACATAGCTTTTAAGTATTATACACTAACCTCTCATTACAGCTAATTTGGTACGATCTGTGCCCACATGTTTAAAGCTGCAGTCTAGGATGTATATTTTATGACTGAATTTGACCGTATCTTGTTTTGTGAGCCTTAAATAAATAAATAAATTCAAAACAACTTATTGATATGCTGACCGTACTTAAAACGTTTCAACTGACGATCACTTCGTAACTCGGTATTCCGATTTACATAACACAACACTGTATACAAAACTCAAGACTCATCTCGTTATGTGGGACATGCAATCAAAACATCATCGCCATCTCAAGTGAGCGGTGATGGGTGACCTCTTACGTCATCATTTTTAATGACACAGTTATATTGCAGTTGAATTATCACGGTTTTATTATACCAAATTATCCTTGAATGCTATTAAATCAACATTGTACGCGGCTGTCAAGTTTTTTTGCGTTGTATAGGCCAGTGTTTGGCTACGCTTTGTATGATGGTAAACATCGACGATGTTTACTATTCGATATGTCTAGGTGTCTAGGATGAAGCATGCTGACCTAGAAAGTACATACCTATTTACTGGCGACATGAAGACACCCAAATTGTATTCTTATACGAATTGAATCTTTTTTTATTTTACTAATTTATGAAATGATTTATTTTAATATATTATTGTTAAAATTTGACATTCTATAAACTATTGCAGTCCACATGATTTCTTTAAATTATAGGTTGTTAAGATAAGTCTCTGTGTAAACTATTGCAGCTCACTGCAGCACATAGGTCTCCCCAATTCTGCGCCAGACATCCAAGTTCTTTGGGTGAAATATCCTCAGGCGAACTGTGAAAGTTACTATACTAATAATAGACGGTCAGGCGATCATCTGATAGTGAGTGACCACCATGACAGAGCGACATTGAAGGAGACGCACTGCGCCCGTCACCCGAGACAACACATGTTAGGTCTCTTATAAAGGTCAGCAATTAAGTGTCATTTACAACAATAAATCCAAAGGATTCCACAATGCAGCTCTTACTAATTATGATGAGGTAAAAATTCACAGTACCTAGTAATTTTTCGGTCTTTCCTACATTATTTAAATAAAATTCCATAACAAATAGTTTATTTACCGAGATCAATTCAACGTACCTAACTGTTAAGGTACTTATATTTTGCCAATTTATTATCCGACCTGTCCAATATGTCAACAATTGCTAGGTTTTTTGTCTTACCCAAATCTGTCAAGTCATTACAGCGTAGTTCCCATGAGAATACTAACGCCGAAATCGGTTTGAGGTCAACCTCTGACATTTGGGAACAATTTAATTTATATCAATACAACAGATGACGCCTGACATCGGGTTATCATAATAAGACATAGCTTGTTAACAGCTACACTTGAAGGAATTACGTCATTTGATTATCTAGACTAGGATAGGGAATTTCACAAATTGTATTCTGTTCCGGGTTTATTAAACTGATTATCATCATTACAGCCTAATATTTTACTACTGAATGAAGGCATCTAATGATTTCCACGCGGACAGATCCCTTGCAGTTGACATCCATCTGCTACTCGCCACTATAACCAGGTCATCCGTTCATCTGGTTAGGGGTCAGCCTACGCTTCGTTTTCCGTTACGCGGACGCTACCCGGGAATCGGCCATTGGTTCTACACACTACATATGTGCCCTGCCCACTGCCACTTCATCTTGTTAATCCTGGGGGCTATGTCGGTTACTCTTGTTCTCCTACGGATATCTTCGTGGATCTTATCGCGTAGGAAACTGATATGAAATTAGTGAATCACGATCATCTATTTAACACGAATGAATGCCTTTTCTGGTACACATATATGAAAATCTTCAGTAGCAGGTTTCAGCTTAAACTGCGAATGTGAAGAAAGTCTACGTGTTTCTAGACTTCCCCATGCCTACAACAGAGGAAAGGCGGGTCCACACCTGCATCGCGCGGATGGCGTTGACGGACTGAATGGTCAGATGGGCTCAGCGCTTGCCCGCAGTCTGCTACAAGACGTAGCGCCTGGACACAGGGAAGATAAGTCGGTGGGAGTCCTACATAACTGCTCGTTTCCCCCAGAATGGATAGTATTCAATGCAGGATTCCCCTCTTTGAATAAAATGACGCATCTTGATCCGGAAGTCATGGATTCGAATGCGCCGTAAGCCAAAATATTGTAGTAACGGTGAGAGTCAGTCGGTTGCGCAATTTTTCAGATTGGATAGTACATTGCTGGCAGTTTTGTGCTTTTTAGAATTAAGAAATGTGACAGAAAAAATAATGACTACAATTACTACTACTATTGTTTCCTTCAACACAGATATATCTTTACCACCATGTATCGTTCTGTATACATGAACACAAATCAAAATGTATAGATTTATCAAATCTTTTGGATACGATTTCACAATCCATTTTCTCAGGCATTCCAACAAATTTAAAAGTTAAGTAATTATTTCATTCCGAGAACCCTGTGCCCTACTTTCGAACATTGTATAGTTTGTACGAGCTCCTGAAAATGTATCGACGTAATGCTTTCGTAATGATCGTACTACCTAAGCGTTCCACTCAAGCCCGAGATTAAAAGGGAGCTGAGGGAAACTATAGGTGGCTAACCTCTTTCGTGTGGCCATTACTTTTTAATCACACCCTTTACCTAATTAATTAGGGTCAAAGGTGGGCATGACCGTTGTGATAATTTAAACTGTAAGCCGCTTAGTTTTACAATAATTTTGATGTTGATCCCTCGAGACCTGGGTCGCTGAGGTGCGTGTGTCCCGCGATTAGGGCAGTTATCAGTTGTTGGTACCACTAGAATGTTGACCATTCTATTATATATTCTTATAATTCTATCCTCTCCCCCCGGACCTCTGAGGTGTTCAGACGTGTTTCAAGCGGATTCATATTTGAAATAAATTGCGATAAATTTAACATTTTGTCAGTTTAAATCGAAGTTAAATAATAGGAGTGCATAAAACGCAAGGAGGTGAATTCATCGAGCTGCTCCTGGTACGCGCCTGGTACTTCGAAAACACGTTTACGTGTAGTGTGCCGCCTGCCCGCCCTGAGAGGCGTGTCCACGCGTCACCAATACCCTGCACGCTCCCCATCAACCCGCTGCGCTGACGTCGTATGCCGCGGCCCCGCCCACAGTTGGACCTGTTTGAGGCTCGATACGTAAGCAAAACCCGCAATTTAACTTTTACGACTTGTCTGCTGATGTGATTAGTGTGTGCAAACAAATCCACGTTTTGCTTGTCATCAAAATATAATTAGAATCAATACAGTACCAATTTTTAATAGGTACAGTTCTACCAGGCACCCAGCTATCGCAGGTGATGCTCTAAGTATTACGTGAGGGAGACAGCTACAACACGTACTTACTAGAGGGAGAGTTGGAGATAGATTCACAGTTGTGAGCGCTAACTATTATGGCCATTCTGGTCCAGATAATGAGATTGATCTGAATCAGAGAATGAGATTGCGCCTACGCATGCCTTACCTCTAACTTTTACTCACTTTTTGTGAGCCTTGCGTCCTAATTTAGGCCTAGTAGGCTCTGAATATACATAACTTGCAACAACTATGCCTCAAACACTGCACTCTCCTCCTCATAATACGCAGAAAAATAAAAGCCCTACACACTACAGCTCAGAGCCTGAGATAATTAAGTGTATTTCAGACGATACGGATAGGGAGGAACCCAATATTGCCAGAAGGTACAAACGAAGACTACAACAATCTCCGGGATCATCAGATTTAAATATTGAAAATAAACTCGAAGAGCTGCGCTCGTCCCAGGAAAAAAGGTTTGACCTTCTCTCAAACTCTCTTGCAACGCTGATTGAACAAAATAGCATTATTAAAAAATCTATGGAATCAATGTCCGCTAAGTATGATAGCCTAATCAATAAAGTGGAGACCCTTGAAATAGAAAACGCACAATACAAAACTCAAATACAATCACTGGAATACAGGGTGGAGTCGTTAGAAAAAGGACTTAAATCAAGTTCAATTGAGATAAGGAACATTCCCAAATCAGAGGGTGAAAATAGAGAGTTACTGATCGCTACAGTCAAGAGTATTACTTCAACTGTCGAATCAAAGCCTCCTCTTCAAGATCTTGAAATAAAAGATATTTTTAGAAATAAGTCCGACTCCGTGGTGGTCAATTTTACATCCACTGTCAGGAAACAAAATCTTATACACAGGTACAAGGAATTCAACAAATTGAAAAAGATAAAACAGGAGCCACAACTAAACACTCGAAGCCTTGGCCTTCAAGGAACTGAAAAACCTGTATTTGTCTCGGATCATCTCACACTAAAGACTAGACACACCTTTTACCTAGCAAGGGAACTTGTGAAAAACAAAAAGTTGATCGCGGCCTGGACATCCTACGGAAATATCTATATTAAGAGGCTGGAAACCGATAAACCAGTAAAAATATCAAGCGAACAAGATTTAAATAAGTTTATAGGGTAAAACGTTACTGTTGCTGTTATTGATATTTTATTATTATTTTGCCTAATGTTCAATTGCCCACCTTGTACCACTGAACGATTTTTTTTTTTTTTTATTTTATTTTTTTTTTTTTTTTTTTTTTTTTTTTTTTTTTTTTTCACCTTGAGTACTAATTTGAATGCAATGTTTTATGTTTTTTTTTTTTTTCTATCTAATCTAATTATAGACTATTTTTCGTGTAATAATAGCATATTAAAATACCCATTACTGTAAACGTCTATTTCGTGTGCTTAATTTTAATATATATGTATGTTATATATCTATATGTTTATATATTCACTTTATTCTTAGTATCTACTTACAATAAACACCACTAAACCTCATTATTACTTGACTTTAACAATTGTCTAGTTACAAACATTTGCTATTTCTTTTACACAGGAGTCGAACGAACTATACATTAATCTATGTTTGGGTAAATTAAATTAACCAATATACGATGTCCACTTCTCATTCAAACTATGAGAATGAGGCTTTTGTGGGACTTCAAAATCACACAGAAACACTACATCGGGGACCCTTGGGAATGGGCAGTGAACTGGATAATTTTTCGATTTCGCAACCCTTCCAATGTAGTCCGGAACAATCTCTTCAGCATATAAAACAACCCACTGATTCTATCAACGTACTTTTACAAAATATTCGCTCAATAAACAAGAACTTTCAGAATTTTGAAACACTAATGGCTCGTATTCCATTCGAATGTGATGTTTTAATATTGACGGAATGCTGGCTTCTCTGCCAAAGCAACACTTTTATCCCCACACCGTTCAATTATACATCATTTAAAACTACAAACCACCTTAACCAGAGCGATGGAGTAGTGGTTTATGTCAAATCGAACTTGCCTGTTACTATGGAAGAACCCGATTTTGACTCCTCTGCGTCTGGCTTGGTACTGAAAATTGGTTCAGATTTGGCTATTATTAGTTTATATCGCTCTCCATCTATAAAAAACATAGACACATTTATCTCTTCCGTTTACAAGATACTAACCAGTCTATCCAGTTTTAGGAGTGTTGTTTTGGCCGGAGACATCAATATTGATATCAAACCCAATTCTTTGGACGGACGACAACACGACTATCTAAACTGCTTGGCTTCCCTTGGGTTCTTACCAGCACACAATCTACCAACAAGGGATGACAATTGCTTGGATCACATATTCATCCGATCTAACCTCCCATCAACTACTCTTATACTTGCAACATCAGTCACGGACCACTACTCCTCTTTACTTTCTTTGAATAAAAAACCCATTAGGATAAATAACATAAAACCAATTATTAAAATTAACTACGCTGCCCTGGATGAAACTATTCAAAGTATTGATTTCTCAGATATAATAAGTTCAGGAGACCCAGAAGCAGCTACAAATTATTTTATCAGCGCAATTCAAAAGGCTATACACTCCAATAGCTCTATCAGCAGGATACCCTCAAGGAGAAAAATAATTAAACCATGGATAACACAAGGCCTGTTACGCTGCATTCGAAATAGAGACAAGTTACACAAAAAACATAAAAGATCTCCTGAAAATGAACCTCTTAAGATAACATATACCAGATACCGTTATTTCTGTGCAAAGATCTTAAAAAAAGCTAAAAGACAATATGACTCGTACGAACTTAATAAAGCCCGCAATAACCCCAAACTATTATGGGATAACATCAAAAGGATTACCAACTCATCTACACTCTCTGATAATTTAATTTTAATAAATATAGCTTCGACCCCGCTGCAATCATGTAATTTAGTGAATGAGTACTTCGTGAATATTGCTAACGAACTAGCTCTAAACTTACCCAAAGTCTCACCAGTCCAATTATCCTCGGCCGTTTTTCAACACTCATCTTCCTTTGTGCTTTCTGATACTGATGCGGAGGAGGTCAATAATGCAATCATGTCACTTAAAACAAATGCTGCTTCTGGTGGAGATAATATTTCATCGGGAATACTCAAACGGTTTTCCTCCATTCTATCCCCTATACTCGCTGGCATATTCAATATGTGCTTTCATAAAGGTGTCTTCCCTGCTGCACTAAAAAAGGCAGTGGTAATACCAATTTATAAGGGAGGAGACGGAAAACAAGTAACTAACTACCGTCCTATTGCTATACTCCCTGCTATATCTAAGGTTCTGGAACGTATCGTAAACAACAAACTCGTTGCATATATTGATAAATTTAATCTTCTGTCGCCGCACCAATTTGGCTTTAGGAAGGGGAGATCGACGACCGACGCAGTACAGGAACTTTTAGGTAGTGTTGTGAAATCCCTAAACTCAAATAAAAAGGTCTTAAGTGTCTTCCTCGATCTTACAAAGGCCTTTGACACCGTCCCTTCTGAAACTCTCTTACTAAAGCTTGAAACCATGGGAGTCAGAGGTTTACAGTTGAACTTTTTTAAGGGCTATTTAATAAATAGGACTCAAGTGGTAAAAATAAATTCATTTACCAGTGATGAGCTGCCAATTAATTACGGCGTCCCACAGGGCTCAATCCTTGGTCCTACCCTCTTCCTAATTTTTATCAATGACCTGTGTAACTTATATCTTCCAAATTGTCATTTAGTCTGCTATGCCGATGATACTGCACTCACTTTTTTCGCTGATTCTTGGTCAGAATTACAACAGGTTGCACAAAATGGGATAAATCTTACCAGTTCCTGGCTTGTGGAAAACCAACTTACCCTCAATACATGCAAGACAAAATTTATTACCTTTTCTATTGGTGCACGCTCTCAACCTCTGAATGCAATATCCTTGACTGCCCATTCCTGTCCCAACGGTATAGATGCCTTATGCCAATGTCCTCAAATTTCATCTGTCGACAGTATCAAATACCTTGGAATAAATCTTGACAAGCTTCTATCCTTCAAGAACCATATTCTCCTTCTGACTGGGAGGATGCGTAAACTAATATACTTCTTTAAAGTCTTAAGACATGTCGCAAATCCTGCCATTCTAAGGAACGTATATTTTGCCATGTGTCGCTCTATCATTACTTACTGCATTTCTTGCTGGGGAGGGTGCCCAAAAACCACATTAAAGCCACTCGAAGTGGCTCAGCGAGCAGTACTTAAAGTGGCTACTTTTCGTCACTTTCTTTTTGCAACTAAGGAACTGTATAGGTGTTGCAATGTCCTAACCGTTCGCCAACTTTTTATTTTAGACGTCGTCATTCGTCAACACCGTATAACCCCATTTTCTAAAATGTATAAGCGACGCAAGGACTTAATCTGCTCCGTTCCTTCAACCAACTACTCTTTCACAAAAAGGTTCTTTCACTATCTTGGACCTACATTGTACAACAAAATCAATGCTGAACTACCGTTATACGCTCTTACAACCTTCGAATGTAAAAAGTCCGTACGATCCCTTCTTCTGAGTAAAACCTACGACGAAACGGAACACTACTTCCACACATATACTTAGCAACTATACAATTATTATCTTATATAATGTTTCACTTTTCTATACACTCACACACACACACACATAACCTAAGACACTCAATCATTACACTTGTATACATCCAATATATATCTCTATTCCAATATATAATCTATCTTATTATAACACAAAATAGAATATCTAAGCTGTTATAATCCATAGATTTAAGTCTAGTTTTATAAAACATATTATCATTTTTATAGTTCCTAATTAGTGTTTAGTGCATGATAAGTTTTAAGTATGTCTTGGTTTGTATCACTTCAGCATCCAACATTTATCCAGTCATATCTTATTCCGTGGTGGTGGGAGCCTGATGACCTGTACAACAAGTATTTTAAATACATATCACAGGCATCAGTCTCTCATAAACTACAAAATGAGTTGTAAACCTTGCGATAAACTTTTGTTTTCCTTAGTTTTTTTGTGTTTATGATGAGAAAATAAACTTGATTTTTATTTTTTATTTTATTATTATTTTATTATATTTACATCCTTTTTGCAAATATGCTAATAATATGAGTTTGATATAATTCATTGGTATTCAATCACAACACTTATGTATACATGTTCTGGTTCATCATCATCAGCTCATTAAACTCCCCACCGAGGGCACGAGCCCTACCCGTATAGGTGATAGGCCTTAGTCATCCACGCGGGCCCAGTGCGGATTAGACGACTTCACTCACAACCTTCGAATCTCTTCGCAGGCGTGCATGAGGTTTCCTCACGATGTTTTCCTTCACCGTAAGAGCGTCGGATATCCTGGAGATCGGATGTTATTTGGTATGTTGTTAATAACAACACTTAGGCTAAACTATACGATGCTTTTGTTCATATTTGGTCATAAATTACTAATTATTTGACTCGTAATACAAAAATAAACTTAAAGTATTCAACAAGGTCGGTATCAATCAAGTAACAAGTCGAAACAATTGAAAATGTACGAAATATATATGGCAGATAAGTCACAGAACTAAGAAAGGCAAACCAAAACCAGCGAATCTGAGGGTATGTCGCAATTAAATAATAAATACGTTTAGTAATCCAAACTTTACAATTTATATTCCTCGTTTGTTAAAACATAATGGTTTTTATAACAAAATATATGAATTGTCATTAAAAAAATTGTCGCTGTCACTCATACTTATACAACCTATTAAAATACCATAATATTCATTGTTTTATTATCTGACAAAACCTTAGCGAACCTTTAATATTTTTGTTACAAATATACAAGTGATCACTTAAGGAATTCTGAATAAGCATTAGTATAAAACTTATTGAGCACCGCGTTTTACTGACCATAATTCATGTAGAAATCACACATGCGTGTGCTTACCAAAGTCAACTTACATGACGTAATCACATTTTTAACGATCTTCACAAAAAGCATGTAAGACACGATAAGCATAATCAGATTAAGCACTTAAACCCCCAAAATAACTGGATAATTAATGTTGCTAAGTAGATTTAAACTTGTTTCATTATACATTTTAACTGAACGGAAATTATTTGAAATGAAAGCGCAAAATATTTGGACTCAAATTAGCATAATCCGTATAGGGGTGGAAAAGGGTTGAAACTCCAATCCCCGTGCTCAAGTTACCATGATGTATTAGAGTTTTCAAACTGTTGGGTATTTTTCATGTAGTGGTAATCTGATTATGGGTCAGTTCAATGAGATGATATCGATATTGGATCATTAGGGAAATTTAGGAGGTCTCTCTCTCTCTTCAACCTATCGCAGTCCACTGCTGGACATAGGTCTCCCCCATTTGCGCCAGATATCCCGGTCCTCCGCTTTTCTCATCCAGCTCCCCAGCGACCTTCCGCAAGTCGTCGGTCCATCGGGCCGGAGGGTCCTACGCTACGCTTGCCAAGACGCGGTCTCCACTCAGAACTCGTCTGCTCCAACGGCCATCGGTTCTACGATATACGTGACCAGCCCACTTCAATTTAGGAGGTATCTCATATTAAATACTTAATTTGTTGATTTATTCGGAAATTTTAATTAAAACTAATTATATTTAGCATCGATTGCTATGATTGCATCTACACTGTTGTGCAAGTACTGCTCCCTTATATATTACGGGAATTAATTGAAGTTTCATTATTATGATATCTACAGGCGTTCACTGATTGCGAGAAAATTAGATTTAACGATTGACAATCTCCTAAAAATGACCTGAAAATATATTTTATTTCAAAACAAAAACTTAATCAAAAAATATCCTCATCATAATCATTATAAGCTCATAAAACATCCTCAACGAGTACGACCGTACCACACACTTACCCGTAAAGGGTGTATGGGCCTTAGTCATCCACGCGGGCCCAGTGCGGATTGGCCGACTTCAAACACAACCTTTGAATTGAATCTCTTCGTACGCATACGCAGGTTTCCTCATGATATTTTCCTTCACCGTAAAAGTTTCGGATAACTAAGATATAATTTCAACAATTGCAAATCACATTGGTACGAGACGGGATTTTAACCTGCGCCCTGACCGGAAGGCAACAGTCACACCATTGTGCCACTGATGCTACTATCCTTGTATTCTTAATGAAATCTAAATTTCACTTTTTTTTACTTATATGACAAAAGCTATGTATTTGATTGCTCATTAAATACATATTCGTAAAGTATATTATGTAAACATTGTCTTCTTCAAAGTACGTATATTATGAGTTTTAAATAGTTGTCTATGGATATTTATAATCGAACATAATTATTAAATATCGATGATCATCATCATCATGTGTGCTGAATCATCGAGTGCTAAAAAAAAAGTCCTCTTCTGAACCCATGCAACTATTTATTTATTTAGAAAGGTACACCGACAGTACATATACACAACATTGGACAGAGTTTAGATAAAAGTTATGGTCTGGTACATATACACTTTAGGCGAAAACGACATTGATAAACATTAAAATAACAACACATGAGATAAAAACAAAACTAATAAGTAACATTCACAATACCAATTATAAATAAATATAAATTAAATAGAACACCAGTTTAATAAGATATAGAATTTCATCGCAACGTTATTTTATTATCTTTAAATTTTGATTTAAAATTCAAAACCTTGTTATGCTGAACGCAAACATTAAGCAACAAAATGTTGTCATAAAATGAAATGCAGAGCAAAAATGTAACAAGCGTCATCCAGTTTTAAAATAAAAAGCAACTGGATGGCAAACAACAAAGATCTAACTAATTGGACCGGCTTAATTAAATGAAATAAAAGCGTAGCCGATTTGAGCGAAGCTATCGCTGCACTCGCCTTTGTAATTAACCGTTTTACAATTCCAAATTGAGATATCAATGGAGACAAAGATACACAGGGCGCTGGTTCGACCGTATTAACTTTTGTCAAGATACTAAACATGTTTGATTAAAAAGCGGATGGGGCCTAAACAAATCGTTCGATCCTCGACCGAAGGATATTATATTGCCGATTGTGTTCAAGTTTAAAGACCGACTTCTGTTTGTCAATTTCTTTGAACGTTGCTGAAATTATATCCTTTGTATCCCAAATGTCAGAATAACGAGTGACACCGCTCTGCGGATGCGAGCAAAAGGTCAAGTCAGGATCGCATGGTGCGGGGTCATCCGTCAATATTTACATGAAGTTGGGAAATTCTTTGTGTTTGCTTTTTATTCCCCCCCCCCAAAGGGCCTTCGGTTCAAGATCCTTCGTATTATCCGTTTGTCTTTTTTTCACTTTGTTCCCCGAGTTTCTTTGTTGATTTCAGAAAAGGAAATCTTTGAACATCGATACGATTGACAGTAAAGGGGCGATTACTGACTCAGTGTATTTTTGTATAAATGTATTTTGGTCTACCGCCACAATTAGCAAAAAAGTTATGAAAAGATCTCTTATTTGCGTGCAAGAAAAATAACCATCTTTGTATAAAATCCTCCGAAGGTGCAAGTACTCGCCTGCTCTACTTGTTGTTAGTTAAGAAAATCACCTTAGTTGATACTAAGGTGATTTTCTTTACCATAAAGTTTTTCTAAAAATATTTACCAAATAAATACAAATGTAAATTATAATTGAAATATTAAAACTACAGTTAGAGACACTAAATAATTTTTTATATGTGCTTGTTTTTTATATTATGTGTTAAATAATGCATAAGCGTTTGTTGTTTTGTATGTGTTTCTTAATACAAATTTTTTAATAAAATCCTCTTTTCTTTATTTTATTTACGATAACGTGGTGGAGGCAAAATTTGCCATCCGATCTGGAGGGTCCAGGTTCAAATTCTGCAACGTACGGTAGTATTTTCGATTTTTCGAAATTATATATACGTTTATCCAATGCTCTTACGGTGGAGGAGCCTACGTACGCATGCAAAGTGATTTAAATGTTGTGCGTGAAGTCTGCCAATCTGCACTGGGCCCGCATGAACGACTAAGGCCTATCCCTTTACGGGTAGGTTCGTGCCCTTCAGTGGGGGAGTTAATGAGCTGAGGATGATAATATAAACAGGTATATTTTTGTTAAACTTGATTCCATAGGATTGAAGATTTTCATCGAGGGTAGCTTTAATATTACTTAACTTAAAGTTTATAGTTTAATATAATCGCCTCACGTCACTTACATTTTGTAGACGTGTTGAATAATAATTATTTCCGTTAAAATATCAGGTCTGTGCCATATAGTGAAATAAACTTGATGAAGTCAGAGTCACGTTATTCGAGGAAAATTCAGACAAATCGCTATCAAACAATCAGCTTCAACTTTTGGTATGTATTCGAGCTAATTCACTTTAAGCCTTTTACAGATACCCAATGGAGGCAGTAATCAGACACTGGCTTCATTGAAATTTTCGTCCTCACAGACAATGAGGCTAACGGGCTGCAATCAACTTGATGTATCGAATTTAATATCGAGAGGAAGGTTTTCAATTAAATCTCAGCTGTTATCAATCTCAGCGAACGTTGCAAGTCAATCATAAGCTATCTAATTATACCGCTTAATTAGTTTGCTGTGTTAGTTAGTTGTGTCGATCACTTTAGAGTTTACATGTTAGCATTTTGTTAGGAACATGTGTATTGTTCCAACTGGTACCATATAAGATAACCGCAAACTTTGATGGTTTTCAACAATAGCTTAATGATTATGCTAAGACAAATAGTTTGAGTTTTCTTTACTTTTGTTCTTACGGGTCCTTCATTAATTGATTTAAATACGATTTATATTATTATTTTAGTTCAAACGTGATAATAAATTCGAAGAACATTATGCTTTACAATTTCATTATAATGATCTTTGCGGAGAATCTATCAATAGATTTTAATAGTGCATGGGCAGTTTTTCATTTACAACTAGATAATCCGTGCCCTCATTTTTCTTTTATAAAACCAATTTCAGTTGTCACTAAATTACACAATCATCACACATTTGCCAATTCATATGTAAGGAACCCTGTTACTCCAAATATAACATTAGCAAAGTATTGGCAAAAGTTGGCAATAAACATATGAATTCTAGGACTGTTAATTTTTTCAGGACAGTTAACATCTGCAGATATGATGAAATTTAATATTTACATACTTTAACAGTCTGTGAGAGTTCATAGTTAGGGCTTACATACCAAAGACAAGTATTAGTACTGATCTCAACATCAGCTTATTAAACGTCCCCACCGAGGGACACGAACCTACCCGGGTGATTAGGCCTTAGTTGTTCCAGTGCGGGTTGAACGACTTCACGCCAACCTTTAAATCTATTCGCAGGCATGCGCAGGTTTCCTCACGTACATATAATATAAAAAATTTGAAAATACATTGGTAATGCATTTGCTTCATTATAACGTTTGTATCTTAGATATACACGAGAAGGTATATTTATGCACTTTGTAAAAATTAAAAAATTTATGCCGAAACTGTTGTATAATGTATGGATTTACGTTATTAATAAAAATAATTCATCATCTTAGCTACGTTTTCAGGGTCAATAGCGCCATAGAATATAAAACAGACAAACATTTGTCTTTGTGTCTGCGTATTTCCTATCTATAAAAAATGCACCCATAATCAATACCTAGTATAAAGGCATCCATAAGTGAAAATTTCAATGTTAGATTAAATGAATTGAAAAAAAAATTAAAATTTTAGGCACATTGGATGGATCAAACGATTTTAAATTAGTTAATATTAATAATTTATTCATTTCTAGCTATCCAGAAGATTTTACTGCTATCAGTAAAATCTTTCATATTTTACTAAGATTAAAGTAAAAATAATATTTTATTCACTTAACGCTACAAGCCTCGCAAATGTCAAAAGGAATCTCAGTACGGAAGTTCATTCTTTATTTCGTCATTACCGACTTATATGGGTTTAAACTTCATAATTATGAAAACTACGGTAGTTACGTTCTTTGATAAAATTTCTATATTAGATTTTGACCTGGATACGATGTTAGTAATAACTTTATACATAAACAAAGGCAGCTGGTTTGTTTGATCTTTGTTATTAACGTTCCATTTTTGTCTTTCATTGCTTGTGTATGGATGTAGTTATTGTTACTAGAATATTTTTACAAAAGATGCATTGTTTTTTTTATCTTAACAAACACGAGGGAAACTTAAACGTAAAGCAGAGTAAGATAAGTTATTTTTCGGATTTTATATAGCATTTTAAGGTCGATTTTCATTATAGTTTGCCGATAGATGACATTAATATATATTTGTTTATTTTCTAGTTTGATTCGCTAAATTGAGATACGTATTTCTATATTAACAGTGGTCTGCGTTATCTCGTAGAGTGAGAGAGATGGAGCATATTCCGAGAAATGAATCTTATAGAATTATAATATTTAAAATACAATTGGAAGACATGTATATTTATTTACTGCTAATATTATTTACTTTGACTTTTAAATTTAATCAAAATAAAGTCATTTTTATTATAATTCCTATTCACGGTTGAAAGCAAATGTGTTGATTTGCGATCAATTCCTTGTAAACAAGAACGAGGTCTTATTACACTTTGCACAATATCAGCAAACATGATGCAAACTGATTTTTATAGGATAGGGAACCCGCAGCCAGATCACCTGATGGAAAGTGAATACCTCATTTGCCTTTGGTGTCGCAGATGTAGGTGTTCTATATCCAGAAATTTTACTACCTACAGTGCCCTGTCCCGAAACGCAAGTTTACAGTACTTTATTGAACATAAACAACTGATAAACAGTCATTATTCTCCATCAATGTCGCACTGCGCCGTCACACGTGACACCAGATGTTAAGTCTCTTATACTCAGGATGTTTTACTAGCTACATTGCCCCTATCCCGAATCACAGAAGTGCAAGGCACTTCTTTTCCACGGGATGATATCTTGCACTACGATTCAGTTCCGAGTCTACTACCTAGTGTCCATATGTACCATTAAAAAAACTTATAACTCACCGAAAATTATAGGTAGTTCAATCAAAATTAATGGTATTAATAATTACATGTTCAGTGCACATTAATCCATTAAAATGCAAATTAGTAAAGTGGCGCGAGGGAAATCCCTTGTTTAGTTTTATGGTCACAACCCGGATCGTTTGTTGAGATTAAACATTCACCCCGTATAGATATTTCCAAAAACAACACCATCATATCATTACGGCGTCATAACAAACCTAATTTTCTATTATCGCCAAATAAATAACACTGAAAAGTGAATAGACACATGAAATTAACTGATAATACTACGTTAGCGGGCATTATGTATTCGTGGCTAGTGTTTATAGAGCATTAAAAGTGATGAAAATCTGAAAATTACCATGATTACATGATCGGGAAAACTTAACTAATAATAGCTTATTTAATTAATGATTCGGTAAGAACTTATAAGGTTCTGATAAAAATATTATATCATATTTTTTTGTAAATACGTACGTATTATATATAAAAACCTAACAGTCTTGGAAATAAATATATTTATTAATTAGTAATTTGACGAACAATTTGGTGTTGCGGATGAGAGGTCGACTGCAACGCCAAGGGTTTCGGGATCGATCCCCGGGCAGTACAAACATTTGTGTGCATGAACATGTCTGTTTGTAATGGTCTGGGTGTTTTCTATGTATAATATGTATGTATTTCCAAAAAAAATATGTATATAAAGATGTTTATCCGTTGTTTAGTACCCATAATACAGGCCTCACGCTTAGCTTGGGGCTAGATGGCGCTGTGTGAATGTCAATGGATATTTATTTATTTAAATTTATGTACTTTTTATTCAAAAGTGGGCAAAATCAAACGGCTGACCTGATGGTTAATGACACCAGGCCCATTTATTATTGAAATATCAGCGGGCATAGAAATGCATTTGCGGCCCTTTAAATGGGTATAAGCTTTGTTTGTAGGTCACTAGGTTGTAAAGTTAAGATTTCAAAACGTTGGTTTCTGTAGAGATCTAACCTAGAACCTTTGTGAGCTAATGCCAGTTAACTTTTCAAACTTTACACCACATCGAGTCGTCAAACCTGTATTAGATACCTTAAAATGAACAGGATGAAGACATTGCGTTGCAATTTTATAAATAAATATGCTTAAATAAACAAGAAGACGACATGTCGCACCTTTCATACTATAGGGGCACATCTCAAAAATTAGCGTTTTTGAGTTTTACTTATAAGCTGACCCAAAATCTATCCATGACGCTCTTAATAGAAAGAATGAAGCCGCGAAAACTTAGTTTATGCCTTTTTCATATTTCCGAGTAAAGTGTGTCTTATTAATAATGCTGGGAAAACCTTAATATGCGATAAGTAATTCAAAACTTACGGACATACTCTTATAATGTTCAGTTATTTTGCAATTAATGTTTTCAATTATTTATGACTTATTTTGTGAGAACAGAAGCGCTTAAGAATCTTTAAACGCGTTTTCCCAACAATCATGTTTTTCGAATTGTGCCCCTATAATATAAAAGCTGCGATATATATTGTGGCTTCATTATCATTAAATATTTGAAAAAAATCTCCAGCTCCCAATCTCAAGTGGCCGGACTGAAATTGTATTTCTGAATCCAGCTAAAATTTAATCAATAAAAAGTTTCCTGTATGCGTTTAGCTTAGTGCTTTGTTCCTGTGAACAGTACTAAAATCCAATATTATGTTTGTTCACCCGCAATATTGCAGTTCCAATGTAAGCACAACTTGTATTACAGCAGTACAACGGAAAATGTATATTAATTTGCTTAAATTCATACTGATTCTCGCAGTATGAGTTTTGTTCTTAGTCATTACAGCGCTGCCGTGTGTTAATTCTTAACAACGCTAGGCAGCCATTGCTGAAGCAGGGTTCTTTTGACACGGGAAGATACTGCATTTATCATCTTTCTTTTATTTTTGTTATGTATTTTTATCTTTATGTACTTATTCTTTGTAAATATAACTTTTCTGTTCCTTAGTATTCCTTGTCTTATGTAACGTTGTCCTTTTTTATAATAAGTTCTATCTTATGTTGGTAGATGTAGTGTTTTCTTTTATTGTCAAATCAAGCATTTTCTTTCTTTCTATTACGTTTTACTGCGACTTATGCGACTTTTTCAATATCTTAAAGGATGCTAAGTTATAACAGTGTGGCAGGTTTCACGGCAAACCCGCGTCTAAAAAAAATGTATTAACAGGACCTGACGCAAACATTTTGTCATTTTTTTAAATCATTGTTTTTGTAGGTGGCCAAAAATCTTGATTGAGATAACTATCACCAAACAATAGATTTTCTATTGTCTTTCTGCGATAGTCTTCGAACAGATAATAAAAAGTATATTTAGTGTGTGCAAACGTATAATTAAATTAAATCATGCCAAAGTATAAACACTTTGAACCTTCCGGATACAAAACTGGTTCAGTAGTAGACAATGAGGCTCGGAGATTTCACGGTAACCCACGACGGATCGGAGAGAGTTAACGACTTCCACCTTAAGTTCTAACGACTTAACATGCCTTCCGCAGCAGGGACGAATCCAAGATGATATTTATCGCTCATCCATTCTATGAGTGACTATTGCGATAATTTGATTCCGCGACTGTCAATTGAAGCCATTTATTTTTGAAGATAAAAAAGTAGGTTTAATCTAACAAGTATCATGGATCAAGTTATGCCTTTGATTCTTATCGTCTGAGTTAACTTTCATGTGACATTTTGCCAGTGTGTTATCGGAAGCAAAGAACGGGTTACGCATTTTAATATCTTATACGTACGCATTTTAAAATCTCATACGTTAAAGATTTCTTCTAATTAAAGTGCAAGATTTACTTCAATATTATATATTCAAGTTCAAAAGGATTATACTTATATATATCATATTTATATCTTATTTTCGTGTGCCTTCTTAGTAAAGAGTACATTGTGCATGGTTGCTTTAGTCTGCCGCTCTAATTGCCTAGCATTTTAGTTTATTTGGTCTGCTGGAAAAAATCTCTTTTAGGGATAAGCTCACCTGTACTTATTGTTCCTTTTTGATACTATTAAGTTATTAACAAGTACGAAACAACAAAAACAGTCATCCCTATAATGTTCATCTAAAACTCAAGTTATAGTTATGTATTTTCTTATATAAATGTAAGTACATATATTAGTATTTTATATACTGTAGATACTGAATGTATTGACATACGGGAATGATTTCATAATCAGCCAATTAGTAATATACGACCTTTTGTAGGGTCGTATTACGTACTTCACCCACACATTCGCTACACTGAGCAATTATTTATCGACAAAGCTTTCAATCATATGGCGGAAAAATATATGCAATAAATTAAGATCCATAGCGTCTTCAACCAATACTAAGGTCAAATATAACGTGCCAAGACGCATATTAATGACACAGAAATAGCCGAAATTAATTATACGCCTCCGAATGCTGTAATAGACATAGAAATAATAAATTATCGCGGAGTTAAACTTGTTATTATTCGTCATTCTAACTTGGGTGTTTGAAATACGAGTATAGTATTGCATTCAACACATAAAACAGACATCTTCTACTATAAATCTTTCACTTGAAAGTGAAAGAGTGTTGGCATTTTGGCGATCTATTCACATGACGAAATTTGAATAATAGTTGTTAACGCAATTATAAGTGATATTATCTCAAAAATACTAGTTATATATTAGCGTTGATAAACCAGAATTTAGAGACAGCTTGAAATGTATCAAAGTTTACCTTGTTCTGGCGAAACAATCTTTCCTTGTCAAATTACGAGTATGAGCTTTTGGTTTTATTGAAGTTTTCAATATTCGATTGATCTTATTTGATAATTGGTATTATAGAAAAGTCCTGACAAAGCCACTACTGATTAAAATACATGAAAGAATTGAAAATAAGAGCAATTTAAATTTATTATACCTCTCTGAAAACTTGACTAGTTACATAGTTCAGTTCTAAAAAGTAAGATTACCAACGCTCACTTAATAAACATCTGCTTCTATCGCAGTTTACTTGACCTTTGGTTTCTTAATGTCCGTTTTATTTTAAATCATCATATATTTTTATTACCTACATATTTTGGAAGTACAAAATTGTCAATACAGGTTTTAATGGATGTTATTTAAATTTTCCAACATTCTGACCTCGTAGTAGCGACAACTTGTAAATAGTTGGAACTTTTAATAATATGATCGTTTATTCCAAAATCCTAACAAAACTTCGACATTAGTCGCTTGCTGAGGCTTCTTTTTTACTATTAAATCAACATTAGTCCTCCAGTATAATATTTCAGTTCATTCCAGTTTAATATAGCAACCTTTATGTATGCACCTATCCCGTTAGGTACGTCCACTGCGTTTGTTATAATAAATCTTTATATGAAAAAAATCATGCGTAACCCCAACCATAGATATAAGCATGAGTACAATGCCGATAAGAGAAACAAAACGTAATAAAATCACTCTAGGCTCAATTTGTTCTTCTTGACTTAACAGTAATTATGCTTGTAATAATAAATACTTTTTGATTGAGTTATTATATATAATACATATATTGAGTATTATATTTGTATCATATGACTGAGTATGACAAAGACATATTAATACCAACTTCAATAAATATGAATGTCTAACGTCTTCAGTAAATCTTAAAGTTTAATATCATGTCTGAGCTTACGCTAAATTAACATTCTAAAAGATTTTGCGGGTATTTCTTCTAAAAGGTTTTGTGATATCAGGGACTATTTTGATATTGAATTCGGTATTTAACAAATAAAATGAAAGATATCTTTCAATGTTGTACACGTAAGTCTGAGAAACGTTATTCTTATTTCTAGGAAATAGCGGATTCGCTCTGCATAAACATCGTTGAAATTAGCTAAATTATAAAATAAATAAATATTTTCTGATATTCACACATTGCCATCTAGTCACTACGCAGGCCTTACCATGTAATATGGGTACTAAACAACGGACAAACATACATTTGTGTCATCATTGAGACGTCGGCTACTACGCCAAGAGTTCCGGGTTCCATCACCGGGTAGTACAAATATTTGTGTGCATGTACTCGTACAGGTCTGTTTGAATTGGTCTGGGTGTTTTCTATGTATAATGTATGTATTCACAAAAAAAACACACTAATTGTTTATCCATTGTTTAGTACCCAATTCCCAAACTACAGGCTGTTTTATTTGTAATTAGATGGTGCTGTGTAAATGTCAGAGGAAAATTATAATTATTTATTAAAAAACAAAACCCCAGAAGTTAAAGATATTACAATGACTCATGATTCAGAAATACAGAACTTTGATACAACAAGATGCAATACCTTTAAACAGTGTACTGTGAAAGGTAGATGCCTGCATACCGAATTATCCTCGCCAATATTAGCCAATGAATAGTCCTAATTTCCGCGCGCAGACACAATAATGGTCGTTTCTCGCGAATCACCAAATTGTCGTCCGAAACACGCCAGTCACGAGGCACGAGAATTAATTTTCTCGTTGTGAACACAAAAGCTTTGCCGTGTCGGTCTATTATTTCTACAACTTGAGGGTATTTTTATATTGCGTTCGATGACATTTCTGTAATTATAGGAACTTTATATGGCTGATTGCACATCGATGGCTAACTGGTGTGGACTGTTTCCTTCCGATCTGGAGGGCGCAGATTCAAATCCCAACATGTACCAAAGTATTTTCAAATTCTGGTTTATTATCCGACGCTCTTAAGGTGAAAAACGTTGTTCGGAAACCAGCGCACGCCAGCGAAGAGATTCAAGGGTTGTGCGTGAAGTCGGCCAATCCGTACTTTGTCCGCGTGGATCACTAATAAGGCATACACAGCCTTTACTTGTGCCCCTTGGTGGAGAAGTTTAATGATAATAATATCTTTATAATCCTTCCTATCACACGTACTTAAAGTCTCGTTTTTCTTTTACTCGTAGTACTGAAGATTCTTGCAGGTCTCACTTAAAATCTATGCTTGCTTTTCCACCGCATAAGTCTGACTTCTTTTCCTATTCATTCACAGTTCATGTAGTTAGTGGAACTCTCTTCCCGCTAAGATTCGTGACAGCCCTAGTGTTTCCATTTTTAAAAACGTCAAGGAATTCTATCTTTTTAGTTGATATATCAATTTATTTTATATATGTATAATTATAATTTTAATTAATGTCATTGAACATCTTCGAAAAATATAATTATTTTGTTCTGATTTGTATGTGTATTGTAATGTTCTGTTTTTATTGTATGTTTGTGTTTATAGTTCTTGTAAAGGATGGAGATTAAATATGTATTTATATTTTATTGTATTTATATTTGTTTAAGATATCGTAACATACTAAGCTTATACATGGATGTGCACTTTATCTGCCTGTTTCAGTTATTTATTTTTCTTTCTCAGGACTGCTGGAAGAGATTCCATATGGAATAAGCAGTACCTTTGTACTCATATTTCAATTACATTTGTTAATTTTCTATGTTTATGTGTGCATAAATAAATAAATAATATACAGTTTTTCACCCAAAATTGTATTGAAATACTATATTGAAATCTGATTTCTCCTTAAATAAATACATTTTACGACAGAAGTCCAGTTGTCACTCAGTACTCTACTTCTTAGTAGAGTATTTGTTAAGTTTGCTAGATCCGAAAGTTTTAAGTTTTAATCAATAACATTTTGTTAGGTCAACCTTTTCACACAAAAGTAAGTACTCCTATAAAAATATTGTCTTTGCTTCCAATGTTAATTTCTCGAAATTTTTTCAACCTGCAGAAATTTCAAAAAATATTTTTGCCCTACGGACCAATTATCCGCGACGGAAGTACTTAGACAATCTCAGCGCATGTCTTAAGGAATCCATTCTGTGTCGCGCTCGAGTTCGCACAATTCCTCATTATATCACTGGGATTGGACGCTGAATGAGCCCCTCTCGGGCAGAGCGCAAATAATTATTCATATTTTGGAATTTTATTATAAATTTGGTTTACGTCCGAAAAGACAAATGTCGCCTTTTATATTTTAGCTTTATATTTCAAAAGCTTTTGAATAAGTTAACAGCATGGGCAAAAATTCAAATTTTCATCAGTTTTTAAAAAATATTATTTTAATCTTAAATTTTGCAGATATTGTATGTTATAGCATTTTAATGAACCTTGACAGAAACGTAAAAAATCGGGTACATATCGGTACTTATATATTATTAGGTACTAGTTAGGCCTATAATCTCCTCAATTGGCAGGTGGCTTGGAGACAGTACCTATAAATGGTTAGTTTGTACTGAGAGCTTTGTAAACCGTTCTCTGCTGAATATTTTGCCTCCGAGCACCCTCGGAAAGATTAAGGACGGTGACAAGATTGTATTCTAATCTGCCGTCACCACTATACCGTAGCGTTTATCATCATTATCATTAGCTCATATGACGTACCCACGGAGAGGCACGAGCCTACCCGTAAAGGGTATATATAGGCCTTAGTCTTCCACGTGGGCCCAGTGCTATTGGCCGACTTCATGCACAAAATTTGAATCACAGGCGTGCGCAGGTTTCCTCACGATGTTTACCTTCACCGTAAGAGCGTCGGTACACGTACATATAATTTCAAAAATGACATTGGTATGTGGCGGGATTTGGTCCTGCACCCTATAAATATATATCTAGTACTTACTACGTAAATACTATTGACACCTAATATATTAAATATCTTTTACAAGTATAATATTCGTGTATACACGAAATACCTACAGCATGTGTATACGCAGTCCTTTACTGTGCAGTCTGTTCGTGTATGGAATTCTTTACCACTATCGATTCGTAAATCCAAAACCCTTCCTATTTTTAAAAGTCAGTCAAGGATTATTTCCTGGCTTGGTGGATTATTTCATTGTCCTTTTTTGCCTGTCACTGTTATTTAAGTTGAATAAATCGTAGTATATTATTTTGTATATTATAAAGTTTTTTTAGGTATTTTTAGGTATTTTTTTTTATATATATATTAAGTTGATAGTTACATATGTATGTATTTAAGTATATATATTTAAGTTATTTGTGTTTCTCTTATTCTTGTTTATATGAATGCATACCCCTTCTTTCAATTGTCCTCTTCCATTATAAGTTGGTTGTCTGGAAGAAATTACTATTTAGTAATAAGGCCGCCAATTGTACTTTTTTTTCCTGTGCAGAATCTTGTTAAGTGTTTTATTTGTTTTGTGCAATAAAGAATTATCTATCTATCTACCTAAAGTCATACTTGAATATCAATTTATCTTTTCATTTCGTTTGCAATTGCTTAAGATCTACATTACTACGTCGTCCCATAATACCCATATACACATACGTACGTAACTATGACGCGAATCTTTGCAGCCGTACAATAAAAAAGCAATTAGCGAAGCTCCTTAAAGGTAATCTTCAGAGATTTATCGTCCTAATTAGCACCCTTAAAATAATGGACACGGGGAACAAGTTCATTTTCATGTTTTACACTTTCTGCTTTCATATCTGTTGAGTGCTTTAACTTGATTAAAAAGTCTTATTAGATGTAAGGCAGGTAGCGTGAAACATTAGCCTGGAATGTGGTATTTGGTGCGTTAGCTAAATTATTTAGTTAATTTTTATTTATAAGGTACTTAGGTCTCGTGGAACCTTCAGCCTCGAATTTGGATTTATGTGTGGGCTAGGTTATTAGTAGAATTTTTAAATATGTTTTATTATATATATAATTGCTTATTTATGGTTAAATAATACTTATAAGGTCGCTGGGAGGCTGGATAAGGAAAGCGCGAGGAACAGGATATATGGCGCAAAATGGGGAGACCTATGTCCAGCAGTGGACTGCGATAGGTTGAAGAGAAGAAGAAGAATACTTAAACTAAACTAATATAGTTTTACTAAAGAATATGCGTAAGTGTTCACGATTATTATAATAAAAAGCGCGCACAAAGCCCAAGTCATATTGTTTCCGTTCGCTTGTTTGAATATAACTATTTCTGGGTAAACATTTGTTATTGACATAACGATTTGCTCAATACCAATACGCTATACGGTAGTTCTGTAATAAAACTTATACAGAAAGACTTATAATTTATGGCTTCAATCATAATATTTGGTTGAAAAAATTACTGAAAAGTTTGCGTATGACATGAGAAATATAGGACAATAAATATTCATATTTTTAATCAGATAGACTTACTGCATCAAAACAACGTAAATATGGATACAATATGATAAATAATATTAATAAGATAAGAGCGTCGGTGACTCAATGGTGTGGACTAAAAAAAAAATAAAATAAATAAAAATATAAAAATACAAAAACACCAAATAATATTAAAAAAGAAAAGAAAAGAGAATAAAAAGTCTCTGACCACCATGTCAGGGGATAAGCTGAAAAAAAAAATGGTGTGGATGTCACCTTCCTACCGGGAGGGCTGCGGTTCCCGATCGTACCAATGTGTTTTCGAATTTTCGAAAATATATGTACGTTATCCGACGCTCTTACGGTGAAGGAAAACATCGTGAGGAAACCTTCATGTACAACTGCGAAGAGATTCGAAGGTTGTGTGTGAAGTCATCCAATCCGCACTGAGCCTAAGGCCTCATCACCCTATACGGTAGGCTCGTGACCCTCTGTGGGGATGTTTAATGAGCTGATTATGATGATGATTTCAATACAGTATAATAAAAAAATGTTGCAGGGGTGTTCATAATACTATGTACGTGAATGCTATAATAATCAACTCGTAAATTATTTCAGAAGCCATAAGCTGTTTGT
Source organism: Leucinodes orbonalis (assembly GCA_019425675.1). Classification (NCBI taxonomy): domain Eukaryota; kingdom Metazoa; phylum Arthropoda; class Insecta; order Lepidoptera; family Crambidae; genus Leucinodes; species Leucinodes orbonalis. The sequence goes on from PQWD01000988.1 coordinate 90,731, forward strand.
TTAAAGACTTATTAAACAGGGTTGATGTAGCATGGCAAACATTGCGTAGAATCAGTGCTGAGGGGAAAGGTGCTCTAGTTATCCACGGATCGGCAAAAGACGTAGACATAAAGAGGTATGATCAGAGTGAAGCAGGACACACAGATCAAAGAACAGGTAACCGTTGGAGAAAACATATGCGTGAGCAATTCTTTAATCAGAAACATACTAGATACTAGACTGACTACCTGGTTACGGTAGCGATGAAAAATGATCATTATACGAAGAAGTCCTAAACGAAAAGTCTTCATTCTGCTATGGATTTTTGAGGCTGCAATGATGATGATCTCTAGTATAAAAACAAACAAGATACTGCCAGATACGACGAACTGGGTAAGTGTAGTGTAGGTAGTCTTTGGTCACAATTAATTTCGTTTTAAAGACGTGTTGAGAATAATTAATAATATATTAAAAGAACTTATTATTCACTCATTACAATAATATTGTAAACCTTCGATTAAGCTATTACCAAACGGCAGCTTAACATCAACCAGTCGTCAATAAAAGATATGCAGAGACAAACGGCGACTCAATGATTGATGACTTGTTTTCCAACGCGGATATTGGACGTTATAAATTATTACTTAGGCGAAATTGAATGGAATTTTCACCATTCAAAATTTAATAAGGCAGATTGCCATAAATAATTAGTTTTGAAACCACATTTAGGAGATTACGCCTAACAAACGGTATCTGTTCAATTATTGAAATAATACGAACCGCAAATACAGATTTTCGTACCAGCTGCTATATGATTCATCAAATCCAATTTGACACAAATTGTATGACAACTGCGAATGACCAAAAACTATTGCCAAGGGATATTGGGCAATTTGATATCATTATTATTAAAGAATATAAATTATGTTCGACTTTTTGAGTTCTTGACATAACTTTATTTCATTTTATTTATTTATTTTTAGGGAACATACAGTATATCAAAACACAATTACTTACACATAAAAATATAACATAGACCAGTTAAGTTTCCACTTATTCAAAATATTAGTAAGACCTAAAAAGTTACCACGAACACATCACATACTTTACAAAAAAATAATAAAACTTTGAACACATATAAAAACAAGAAGTAGTTAACAAACTTAACATAAATCTCAACATATGATGTCTTCCACAGCCCTTTTATACTATTACGGCATTAGTGTTCTCTCATGCTCGTCCTACAAGTATTTCAGATTTTTTATTTCAGTTTACTGATATTTAGTCGCCCAGCTACTTTTTATTTCACTATTATCAACATAATCAAGACACAGGTCTTCCATACAGCATGGCTATGGGAAGTTGAATCCACCACGTGGTATGAAGCAACCCTAACTGGACTTGAGTGATAAAAGCCAGTACACAAAGTGCGAATAACTGACCAATTAAAAAAAAAAATTTTTATCGAACTGACTACTGCTGTTGGCCGCAGATGGCCTTTACAGCTTCACCGGGCAAGTGGCGAGCGCAGATGGCTCTCAGCCTTAATATTTACACAACGAGCCAAGGGCGTCCCCGAACGGGACTCGAACCTCGGCTTAGGGCGTTGGGGGGGCTTGGTAGCCTAACATATGTTTGGGAGAAAAGCGGCCCGGCACATGCCGGTTACGCGAATAGGGACTGTGCGCACCTACAGGACACGCGACGATGGCTCCCGCGGCGGAGCGGAATCTCGGTTGTCGGTTTGTGAGCTACAACATGGACTGACAGACTAAAAAACTTCGCGTGGGAGTGGCGGATACTTAGGAAGTTTAGTTTCATATGTGAATGTAATACGTTTCGTTACGTATGACGTAAAGTAAGAACCATGTTCAAAATAGGCCGACCATAAGTCATAAGAAAAGGAACCAAACATTAAGTTTTGATTCGTAACATCATACAATATATTCAATATTATCTCGTCAACCTGTTGCAGTCCACTCGGACATAGATCTCCCCATATTGCGCCAGATATCACGGTCCTCCGCTTTCCTAATTCAGACTCCACAAGTCACCTTTCGCAAGTCGTCGGTCCATCGAGCCGAAGGGCGTCCTACGCTACGCTAGCGCCAAGACGC
>PQWD01000989.1:0-47117 GCA_019425675.1 Leucinodes orbonalis
GCTGTTGCACTTGTTTAATTAAAGTACAAGTTTATGAAGAATAATCATTTAGAGGTATGATGAAATTTTCTAAGGAAATTTTGCTCAAGTTTGAAGAAAAGTTTTGATAAACACTGTCACGTAATGTGATTAGAACATATTAGTTAAAAAGATCAATGATTTACTTAATTAATTTATTAAGATACAATGTAATATCCACTAAAAAGAAGGTTAACGTTTTGTTAAATTCCCAAATAATTGACGAAAAGGAATTAAGCGGAGATAGAATCGTATGCGTGATAATGATAATTAAGAGTTTGGCTAGTAAGGAATTGATTTGATTAGCCCTTTGAACGCCAGGACTCCAGTCACATTAAGAATATTGTTTCTGACGCCTTTAGGTGTCATTGGCATTCAAAGGGTTAAAAGATTGTTCTTCGTTTGACCTATTCGCCTCGTGGTTGCAGTTGCACTAATACGTCTTGTTATATGGTCACTTCTTAAATAGATGGAAATATCTATGCGTACTTGTGCAACTACTCTTCTTGTGTTTCACCGTCATCGTGTGGTCACGTCACGTTTTTGGACTTCTGCGCTCGGCTAGTAATGAACTGAATTATATTTTAACTACAGTGAGTGGGTATAATCATTAAGAGGAGTATCTTCTGAGTTCAGAAGATAAAGATTGGCCACTGGCTTAGCGTTTGCGTGTGTTATTCAAGAAATGTAATCTCAAATGAAGCTGCTTTGACTGTTTACTACTTAAATATGCTCCTCTGTAGATATGTTCATTGTTCTGTATTTCCTTTGACAAATCGCTGCTACATATTTTCTAAGTCAATGGTCAAGAACATAGACAATTTGTAATGAATTTGAATTGCAGTTGTGTTTGTTCAAAAGATTGCGGGCCATTAGTTTTAAAAGTAATACATGCGCTACTTTCGCTGTCAAGTTTTCTTCAATCGCTTTTTAACCATTGCTCATTGCAGCATCAACGACTGATTTGGTGTTTTTTATCTCGGCGTATTTAGCTTAATCTCATATAGAATAAATGTACAATATGTAACCACCAAATAGTTATCATTTTAGTAGAGTCCGTAGTTATAGTGAAAACAAGGTTTAATATAAAACCTTCATAATTATACGTATATACGTGGGTCATATGCGGGTTCACCGCTAACCGTACGGGCTGTGGTTGTATCATCTGCATCACAATTCAAAGTTTAGTCTACTACTGTAAGGTCGTTTTGTTTCACTTTAACGAGTAGTTAAGCAATAATCTTCAATATATTAATATATACATTTTATGTTATTTTTTTTTTATATTAATATAGTTTTATTTACGCTGTAATATTGAGAGTAGTAATTATTTGAGTGGCAATATACACAGTTTTTTTTATAAAGCTATCAAAATATAGTTTTCATGAAATTGCACTAATTCTTGAAGTTGTGCATAATTTTACAAAAACGTTGAGATATTTGGTATAAACTAAATGTCAACGTTATAATGTCTCTTCAACCAATTGCAGTCCACTGCGATAGGTTAAAGAAACAGAGAGAGATGTGAACCAAGATGTTTTTCGTTTTTCAAACTCAAACTCAAACTCAAAAATGTTTTATTCAAATAAATCATTACATGACACTTTTGAATCGTCAAGAAGTTATTTTAATGAATCTACCACCGGTTCGGGAGGTTGTTATCTACCGAGAAGATACCGGCAAGAAACTCGTGTAGTTACTCTTTTCAAAAAATGGGGTTTACAATGTTCTCATTTCGAGTCAAAATTTATATAATACTATTCGTTTTTACATAGCTGTAATATGTCTAATTTATATAATTCTATATTATCATCCTAATTACATTATTTTTACTTGGAACACAATGCGAGCACATTAAGACCAAATAATGTTATCGGCTAAATAGTCGTTAACACAGTAATATAGTTACTTTTAATTATAGCTTTAAACTTAAGTAAGGGAAGATCGACAATATGTTGTGGTACTTTATTAAAATACTTTATACAATTACCAACAAAAGATTTACCCACTTTGTGTAGCCGAAGATTTGGAACAGCAAGTTTGTTTCTATTTCTAGTGTTGAGACTGTGAAGATCACAGTTTTTATCAAACATATGAATATTTTTACGCACGTACATTAAATTCTCAAAATTATTGTGACGCTACTGTCATTATACTAATTTCTTTGAAAAGTTCTCTAAGAGAATCACGGGGTTTAAGTTGGTAAATAGCGCGAACTGCTCTTTTTTGCAGTACAAAAATGGTTTGTATGTCAGCAGCTGCACCCCACAGCAACATGCCGTATGACATTACACTATGAAAATAACTAAAATAAACCAATCTTGCTGTTTCAACATCTGTCAGAAGTCTTATTTTCCTAACCGCATATGCCGCTGAACTAAGCCTTCCAGCAAGAGATTCAATATGAGGTCCCCACTGAAGTCTATTATCAATACATATTCCAAGAAAAACAGTTGAACTAACAAATTCTATTTTTCATTATTAAGAGTGATATTGGTTTCTACTTGTCTTACATTAGGCATACTAAACTTAATACATTTGGTTTTTTTAGTATTCAACAATAAATTATTTACTGTGAACCAATGCATTACCCGAGACAGGGCACTATTTGCCTCGTCAAATGATTCTCTATGTCTATCAACGTTAAAGATTAGAGAAGTGTCATCAGCAAATAGTACTACGTCTGAAAGATTACTACAATAGTAAGCAAGATCGTTTATGTAATTAAGTTTCATTATGTATTGACACAAAAAGTCCGTTACTAAAGCTTATAAGTAGATTTGTAACTGTTATTCTATTTCAAATAATATCATTTCATTTGTACATATTTGTATGTGTTATATATATAAAAAAAATATGAAATCAATCACTGATTCTCCTATTTATATGTTATAGTTTAAATATTTATTTTTACATTTTGTAAATCATTTTCTCGTGACTTTATATTTACGTTTTGAATATCATAACGCCAATAGTATGAAGTATTTTGAATGATAAAATCGGCGTGTCCCGACCTTTCTGTATATATCTGATTTTATTTGTTAAAATGCATGCATGTTTTAATCTATATAATAAGCTGTATTTTAGGTATAATCATCATCGCATTATTTTTTTTTTGTTTTAAGTGTTTTAGTACTGTATTATACCTATGTTTTTATTGTTTAATTACTCTAATAATAATTTCCAAAAATGTGATATACCATTAATATATACAAATCTCCCTGCAGTAAGCAGGTGGGTTAGTTGTAAATTAAAGTTCTTTCTATATAACATATATGATGGCTATGATGTCACAATTCATATTTGAACACTTCTGGGTATGTATAACACATATTCTTTATTGATTTACTTTTATTGGTTATGCATTAATCTATGTAACATTTTTGGAAATATTTATTAGAACAACATGTAAACGTTAAATAGCTAGTTTTAAATGTAAATGAGTTTAATTTTATTATATTAAGATCACCATTCGCAAAGACTTATGCATATTTAATTTCTGATAGGTTTTATAGTATTTATTACCTTTAAGTGTGCAGATGGTTAATCTAGTAACGGATTCAATAGTGTACGTGTGCTCGACTCCTATTTAAAGTGAGTAGAGTGTAATTGTAATTTTACAATTTTTTGTAGCAAATATTTTTTTCTGACGGAATTGTTTTAAATTTACTTTTTGTATAAGTTACTCACTTTTATACAATTGTATAAAAAAAATCCATTAAAATTGGACTTATTTGTTTATTAAGTTAATTGTTTTTGAACCGGCACTTGGGTTTTCTAATTTTTAGTCTTGAGGGTCATTGGTTGGTTAAGATATAGTGCTCAAGTGAGATTTAGTGAAACGAATAATGCAATGGCGACCGTTAACTAATGATTTTGCATTTGACATGTCAATGATTTATCCGGTGCATTTGTTGGTTAATTTTACTCTAAATAAGTATTTACATTTAGTGTACTTTAGATATTGCAAATAAATTTGAGGTTGCTTATTAATACAAGACCTGAATGTAGCCATTGTTTTTTTTTAAAGTAACAACCGACCATAGATTGCAAGGACAGCGAGTAAAATTTAAAGGAAAAAAAGAACGAATGATTTAGATGTTTTATTTATGTGTGCAATATTACATTCCTGGCATTAGCAGATTTCAGTTGAAAACAAATAAATCTACTTTTCAATAGTTCCCTATTGATTTAAATAAGTTTGTGGTTTGTATTACGTGCTAATGCTAAATTTTATGGGTAAAACCAGTTGAAAAAGTTTTTTTTTTTTAATTTTATGTCGTGTCGTATCTTCACTCTGTCTCACTTGTTATAATAGTATAAAATTAAGTGTCATAATATTGTTTAATCTACTTGTTAAAGTGTAAATAATGTATTTGTGGTATATTTTTAGTATTATGAAGTTTACCAAAGCACCATATTATATTCTAATTCCCAAGCACTTTTGTGTTGAATTTTTATTTATTTTATATTATAGTGATCCATTTAGGTGTGTCGAAAACTCGAAAAGCCCTGGAATGATAGTTTACCTATATCTAAATAAGAATGGGATAAAAAAACTAAGGGTTAAGCCTGTGTATTATAACTTCGTTATTGGAAGTCATGTTGTTTAAAATCTCATTTTTTCATACAACTACATGGTGCAAACATACTTTTAAGTGGACTTTTACATATTATTTGTTTTGTTAATGTTTATTGCTAACAATTTGTAATTGGCACTTAGGGGCGTTATTTTAATTTTTAAATATTAATTTATATTGGTTTGTTGTGATTTCCTCCAGTTGCTAAAAGTTTGGGGCAACGAACATTATTTTGTCTTTTTACCTTGTATAGTTTTAGATGTAGTGGAATGCCTTACAGGCGGAGCTGGCTACAGGGAGCCTATATTTAAATTCGATAATATAATATGCAGATATGACAAATCGCACCACACCTTTTGTACAATATTTTCATTGGTCCTTGTAATCAGTGCCGCCTGCACATCCTAGTCAAAATAAAACGATGTATCAATGTAAATTTAGCTAGGGTTATGCTGTTTTGCTTTAAACATAGTTTTAATTGCAATATATATCTGAAAATCGCCTTTTCCAACAGAAGTAACATATAAAGGGATGTTGTATCTCCCTTTATAGGCGTGTAATGGGAAAGGTACCTACATATACAAAAAACATCGTAATGAAGGTAAAATGCTTAAAAATTAAAGTTTAAATTATTGAATAGTTTCATAATAATGTTACCCGGTAAGTGTTTTTAGGACCACAAATTTATTTTTCATTAAAAGAGAAGGCAATGAGATTAGGGATTCGATTAATTAAGTACTTATTTTAATTTAGGGAATGGAGTAATTTTGCATTATTTAAGTCGTCTTATATAAAATAACCTATTGGCAATATTTTAAAAATATTATAACTTATTGTTAGTGAACGTAATCAATTGAGATTCTTTTAGCTTGTGGTTTTATTTATTAAAATAAATATTTTTTTCTTTTAATACTTTCACTGAGTTAGGTGCAACTTTTTATATTGATTAGTCTTACATAATTTATCAGTCATTTTACGAATCATCAAATATTTAGTAACTAATTTTTTTCTTGTTTGTATTGCAAATAAAGGAATGCTAAAGAATATAATTTCTTTTATTTTATGTGAATTTTTACCTTTGAATTTATTGGCAAAGGAGTTTGAATTTATTGGGAGGAGGAGGACATAAATGAAAACACAATTATACAATACAGTATATTTTTTATTATGAATTATGAAAATCGATGTAACGCACATTGCAACGTATTTTAACATCAGCTAAAATATCAAACTGAAACAGTAGAATTACGGTATACTAAGTAGTTATATACTTTATTTCATTCGTGTCTGTCTACCAAACAAACTTGTATCCTCTGATTTCATATTATTACGTATATAAATTTTGATACATGTGATTCCATAGTCTACACAAATGTCACAGGAGTTTTAAGTACATGATAGTACCAAATTGAGATAATACTATTTCCTTATTTTAATGTCAATTTAATAAGTGGGTACCAACTGCAGTCTATGTTTCTAATAAGCATTAAAGCCATCTTGAATAAAACTAAACATAAAAATCTAAATTACTAAATTTAATAACATTATTTGAAAAATATATATTAGGCGTTATGAATTATAAGTCTGTGTAAACAGTACTTAAATTTGACTGTGTAGCGTTATCTCGTAATAATAGATACCTTTGTTTGTGACAAATGCATAGCTGTTACAATTTATTCAAATGAACATAAAATACAGAAGACAAAAAGGATTGTTACAAATTTATAATAAATAAACTTGCCCATACCTTTGCTTAGAATAAACATCATAGGTACATCTAAAAGTTTTAATATTTATGTTTATTTGAAATACTGTTTTGCACTGTTGTTGTACAGTGAAATTTTAATAAAACAATAACAATACTAGTATCTAAAATAAACAGAAGCCCTTTTGTTTATTGTCTTAAAGATAAGTAAACAATTGTAAATCATACAATTAAAGCTTGCAGAGTACTCGATAACAGTCAGGCACAAAATTAAAATAGTTCTTTGATGGTTAGGTATAATTCGGTATTCTCCACCACCCGCAATAAAATACCAAACCATATTTTTATAAAAGCGCACCTTTTTTATGTGTCGTTTCATTGATCACTTTTGCTAACTTGCAATATTGTATTGTTAAATACATTGAAACCAATAAATATTAGGTCAATTGATGATAGTGAGTAATGACGTCACATATCACTTATATTATACAAAATATATGTAAATGATCCTTTTTGACAATTTATAAAAATATGTCAACGATTAGTGGTGTCAAGTACCGAATTCAAAATATAAGTTTCGGTAACTGACATATTTATTTTTGTCCCTGACCGGTCGTGTTACACCTTACACCAATTAAAATTAACATGATGTTGATGAAATCTACATTATCTAAGCGATATCTTTATGATGAATGATCGTAGTGGACCCTAGATATTTATTTACTTTTCAAATTACTTTTACAAACGTACATAACTAATAAACGCAATTAACATTTTCAATTATTGTTTTCTTAGTAGTTCAATATTTTTTTAAAACGCTTAAATTAATTTAGAATTTGTCTAAATTGTAATTCAATGCGTTCTTGTTGTTATTCTTTAAGACATATCGGAATAAAATAGTAACATTGATGCTGTAGTTTTCAGGTAAATTAAATAATAATAATTTTTATCCGTTTCCGTTATCTGGCGGGTAGTTATTTATATATTTTAAGCTACAGCGACTATTGACTTGTTTTACTTAGGTAACATATAATGAAATTCATTAGGTACAAAAATATTCGGTATTATATTATTTTGATATTAATTTTGAAATGAAAGAACGTGTAGGTACTTTACCTTTTTTGCAACAAATTCGAATCCTATTCCGTAGTAATATAATATTGTTTATATTTTATTTTATCGATAAGGTAAGGTTTAATATCGCTGTAGCCAACGTACCCATATACAAATATGCTTTAATCAGATCAAAGGAATTGGAGCCTAAGTTAAACCATCAAATGCAACAGTTTGGTTATTATTTACGCTTATTTTAACATTTCTTTTAATATGATGCTATAACACATACTTACTTTTATATAATTTAATATTAATTCATGCAATGTTATCTACTAACTCTGTATGTACTTTTCGTACATAATAATTGCTTATTAGGAAGGAATAAGTGAAAAAAAATGACCATTACTACATTTAAAAGTTTTATAATGATTTTGTATTAAATTACTAAGTGATGAGATGAAGTTAAGTTGGAGTGTAAAAATAATAATATTATGTTTAACAAAAAGGATGTTATTTTAATATCATGGAGTGTCTAATCAGGTTTTAGTTGAGTTATGCCATTCATTTATCTTTGGGTTTCATGGTATCAGATCAGCACATATGAATGTATTTTCTTTCTCAATAACATTTAAACTCAAATATCAATGTATTGCGTCATTTAATAATTATTTAACTTCAACTTAACTTGTAATAGTTTGAACAGATGATTGAAAAGTCTATAACTATTATTGTATTAAAGGTCTAGTATACCATGATTATGTAAAACATGATTACTCTTTAATATTTACTGTCCCTGCTATTCGGTAGATTTTATAGCTTCCTATAAAATGATTTGAGCCTGCCAAGGGGTCCAAGTCGAAACTTGGAACTATGAAATCTCAGTGAAAAGCGTGGGACCTATGTCAGTTTCCACAAAATAGGTACTTTGGTCTAACCCGGCGCCAAGTTTATTTATTTTGGTCAAATACGTTACGGTTAAAAAGACAATTTCCTTATTTGGTCATATGTAAGGTCACGGGTAATTGATGATTTATCAAAATTTTATTGTTGTATGAAAAAAGTCGTACTTAAAGTTCGTGGTTTTCGATACATGGGAACTCTGCTGGAATCTACGAAATTTCTGTTTTTATATGTTTGCAAGATCTGAAAAAAAGTAGACTGAAAAAGAACCTTAATTTCTTTAGTAAGCTTTTTCTTAAGTTGAGGTAACCACAACTAGTAACGTTTTTCAACGATGTTTAAATATGCTAATAATATATAGAAGGAAAATTTGATTGTTCGCTTGCATTACATTAATACGCTCTGAAACAACTGGAGTTTCTCTTTTATTAAGTAAAAAATAATAATTAGTGCTTTAATATATAGCCTATTTTCTAAAAACAAAAGAATTCGCCGATATGTATTTTGGATCTCAAATACCTAGCATATATTTGATTTCCTTAAAAGTCCTAGCGCGATGTGGTTGTAAATGTGTATATGTTTATAATAATTAATTGTCAAGTATTGAAATACACACTGATACTGACCATTATTACTTTAAAACAGGTAAAATCAAATACATTCATTGATTGCTCGATAAATTAATGTTTAAATGTTGATACATCTTTTAGGTACGACTTAAAGTTTAATTACATTAATAAATCCAACAATTGACACACGTGACCTTTACTAGAGTATTTGTCTTTGGTTTCATTCCTTGGACGTATTTCAATTTGATTTCAAAACAATCTTTCAATTCCTTAACATTTAGTAACACGGCTTTACCCGCTTTCACCGAGCAATATCTTTTCAAATAAAGTGCGAAAAAGTCCAGTCGCATCATATCTTATATAAAATTAGCAGTCTATTTATTATACATTTTATTCTTCTTGTAGATATATGTGAAAACTTGTTTTCGTATCATACGCTTTACCCGTGTAAATAAAAGTGCAGTGTATTGAGTAGGTATGTTAATCCGATTACCAAGATTAGGAACCTACTGATCATTTCAGCTCGTCATTCCTAGCTTTGTCCCCTCCGATGACGAGTGGTTTTTAATTTCTCATTTAAGTGATCCCCTGGTTAGGAATGGGATTTAACTTTGAAAATATCCCAGTGGTCACCTGTAATAAAACTTAACATAAGCTTAATATTAGTAGGTAATGGGAGAGTATTTGTTGAACTCAAAAAAAAGATAACTATTTTCAATTACCTACACATACACTTAACTAAGTATATACCATACGACCATACGTTACAAAGAGGTTTCAGTTTTGAAAATAAACAACTTCTGTTCATTTATGAAAAATAAAACCATATTGTTAAAATAAGTACTAGGAGTCCATAATTATATCGGAGGCATTCGATTCGTACTTTTCACTAGACAGGATTTTTTATCGGTCCGATAAATTTATAAGTTGTTAACAACAGTACCTCTTGGCTATGTATGGTCCTCTAGTACATTTTTCGAAACCATTTCAGTATAATTAAGGAATAAGTGATATAAATGTCGCTGGTGGAGGTTGCCTGAGACCGATATCTGGCGCAGAATGGGGGAGACCTGTGAGTGGGCTGCAATAGGTTGAAGAGAGAAGAGTGTCAAAATAATATATTCTTGCGAAACATTCGTAGTAATACTCTCCCCATTACCAACGTAAAGCAATTTTTTTATGTTAAGTTCAATTAGGGGTGACGATTGGGATGTATTCTAAGTGTGATCCCATTCGTCAACTGGGGTGAAATATGGGAATATTTTTCAAATAAATCCCACAAGTCGCTGGAAGAGACAAAGCTAGGGGTGATAAACGGGAACGACCCGTACCTACCTAGGGACCTTGAGTAGCACTATCGTTTTGCCTAAATTTTAAGTTTAAAATCTTTTCAGTTCGCCCAGAACTGAATAATCTTCTTTTACAACATTTATAAACCGATTATGAACGACTAGACCTTTAAACAGTTAATTTGAAACAATATACTCGGTGGCCACAATACCATAACAGCTATTATCTGTATCAATACTTATAAAAACTGTAAGGCAAACTTAGTGTATGTATCATCCTCTTCGACGTCTGACTAGTAATTTACTTTTCTAGCTACTAACTACGCACTCTCACATTCTACCCGATGCACCACATGTAGTAATCACCTCATTTCTACTCTGCTAGTGGTATAAATATGTTTGTAAATCCATCTATATCCGACTAGATTAACTACAGTCTACACTATTCCCTAAATTCATTCTCACCTGTTCCACGCTGACTTCAAGTTATGATGTTAATTTGTTTTATTTAACATTCTATCACACGTTTCGTTAAATTAAAACCTTATTCAAATGTATTGCTTTAATACTTATTTATGCAGTTAGGTACAACTTCCGATAGATTACATTCCTACCAATATTTTGATCTGTCTTCAATATACATTCTCGTATCTAGGAACTGAAAATGAATATATATTTTTGGTATCCGTATGTTAACTATGCGTTGTTTTTTTACGTTATATTTTCAATACAAAATATAACAAACTTAAAAATGTAAGTTACCTAATTGGACATTGCATACGCAAAGTTGCTTGTTTGTGCTTAGAGATAGATATCTACGAATTATGTATCTAAAGCTAATATTAAATTAATTGTTGTCGTACATAGCCCTAAACTTCTACATAAAGTAAAAAACAATTTTGTTTTGTTTTGTTTTGCCTCAATCCTAAAGGTAAATAATATACGAACAATATTAATATAATTAAGAAAAAATAGCTCTTAATAATATAGGACCCCGACGTACATAAAATGTATTTATTTTCATTTGCCAATTTTGTTTTCAAGTATGTATGTATGAATACTATTAAATAAATAAAATACTTGTAAAATGACGATTTATGCTAATAACGTCAAAATGTCTACTGGCGCATAATCTTTCTGCCAACGTTATTTGTGTTATACCTATTTCTATCGACTCATATGTAATAGTAACATAAAGCAATAACAAATATTATTAAGTATATACAATTCGTTGTAAGACTTCGTTATTATTGCTTATCGTTGTTCTATTGCTTTTTCACGATATTATATGCATATATATTTTTAAAGATTTAATAATTTGTTACAAATTTATCTTCGTTATAATAATACATAATAGTTAATAAATGTAGCAAAACGATGTACCAATTTTTCAAAGATATTTAATTACCTACAATAGCTTTAAGAACTTCGTTAAAATTAAAATCGTTAGTTACTAGTAATTATAACAGATCTAATGGTTGAGTTATTTATAAAAATTCGTGCTTATAAAATAAGACATATCTGTTAAATAATACTATTTGCAGGCAGTATTGCTGAAAATATATTTAGTGTGTTAATGAAATGTGCTTTTTTCCCACCAAGATATTTTTTGAATTCATGTAGGTATATCACAGTTATAGGCGTAGGTGTTCATTGAGAAAAGAAATGGATTTTGAATTTTGTACGGATTATCTAGTTATGAAGCAGGCATAATTTAACCACCAAATTGATTATGGTTCCTTTTAAATTCATTCTCATAGGGAGTTTAATCGTATGCACAAATTTCAATTGTAGACTAATTAAACGTTGTCGATAATACGGTTTCATATTTTTATTAAGTATATCCCATATTTTAAATATTGTTAAAAAAATATTAACCAGTTTCAAGCCCTTTTGATCTAAGCCTGCGAGTCGTGATGCGAAAACCATAAAACTGACATTTTCAGTTTAATAGTTATATCTAGCGAATGACACATTTTGCCATTTGTTTATGATTTACATTCAAAAATCAATCCATCCATGTAACATATAAAAATAAAGTAGTATTATGTAAAATATTATATAAACATAAAAACATCGTTATTGAACAGAACATTATTTTAAGAATCCTTGATATTTTGAAACATGTTACTCACCGGATTTATTTATTTTTCTACCTCATATGTATAAATACGTTATTAATAGTTAAGGTATTATTTTGTTCTTACAATGACTTCTATGTAGTAGTTCGTAGTATCACATAGCATTTAAAAAGGTGTTTTTTAATTGTAGATTTCGTCCCATGACATTAACAATATATTGATGTATGTTCATTATTCTAAGCGATAGTCTCATGTGTAACGAAACAATCTAAATATCACTTCGTCGCAGTCTACTTAAAATAGCAGTTTCATTAAATCTACAATATTATTTCAATGCGTCTAATTCATAACTTAATCTTTTAAAACAATATTGCTTTAGTATTGCTTCTTTACGTTATCCGAAATCTAATTGCTATGTTATATTAATGCCTATTTAATATATATTATTTAGTCTAAACTTTTTATTGCTTACGTAAGTATTGCTAATTTGGACATTTTTCAAAATTTATCACTGTTTGCGTTTACTTAACTAGATTTACGAGAAGACATAATAACAGCACATGTCTGCCACTTTCTGCTATTATATTGCATATGCAATATGAATGGTCTTAATACATATGAATATTTTTGGATATTACTCAGGTAATACCTACCAACATTTTTTTGGATTAAATCCATCTTTTCATTGATGACATTTATATTTACACAGAGTTTTTTTTATAATCGGTTCTTATTTATTCCCAAGGATGTACGGTTCATGAACTTTTAGTATAGACAAGTTTTGTTAGAATTTTATATTGATAGGGGGTAATATTTCTATATCCTACTTGATCCTATTTCTAAATACATATTTTTGGTGTGCCTATTCTTAAGTGGACTTATATCAATCTATAATTGTTTCCTCGCTATGTAAATATGTAATCATAAAGTTATTCATAACATCTACGACTAGAAAAATTGTAAAGAAGGGAAATTTGGTACACAGGGATGTATTTACAATTTAAATGTATATATTTTTGTATATAAGTTGCTTTCATTACGTTACCGTTAACTATGACTTACCTCCTTATTACTACAATAACGTTAGTATAATAAATATTTGAATAAAATATCTCAATTTAGGTTTTTTGAAAGCAATGACTTTGGCATTTCCTACGAAATATAAAGTTAGGACAGCTAGTGGCTACAAAGAATCGAATTAAATACAAGAATATGAAGTTGCAAGGGAGTACATGAGAACGGTACCTTTATACTGAACAAAACAGTAAGAAAAATAGAAAGAGTCCAGACAAAGAAATATAATTATAGGAAACGCATACTAAATTACATTATCAATAAATATTATTTTGAATTAACAAATTTTCTCGCAATATAATTATTTTTCGATGTATTTTTCGTTTCAAATTTTCAATAAGTACTCCAAAGCACCAAAAACATCTAAAATTCTACAAAACCTATTCAATAAAGATATACCTATACAATTCCTACATTAATATTGCTTATTAATTTACAATATTGCTTTAAACGCGCAACCGTTGTCCGTAAGCCTATTTAAATTTGTATAAATAAATATGTAGGTTAGAATGAATGACCTATCCGACAACTATATAGGTTTAGTTTAAAGTGGTACTACATCTAAGAAAAGGATTATTTGGATTCAGGAATATAGTAGCTAGATTGACAAGTGCCTCCATGTGGCGGCCATAGATACCGCAAAAATTATACTAAAAACCTAAATAAGTACTACTATAAAAAGAAAAAAAATGTGAACGTTTATAAAACAACGTTATTTAAATACAAACTAGCCGTGAAATAGTTGATTGCGTTATCTGATACCTATTTCTAAACCTACGCTTCTATTGCAATCTCTATAAAAATTTCCTGCTCTAACTGAATGTATTGCTTTTTCGTTTTTGTCAACCGTAAAAGTACTCGTTCACAATCACAATTTGTTTTTTAAACAATCGAATAATTGAGGAACATTTTTCCAAAAGATTCACTATAATTGACAGGGGTTAAATAAAAATCACCGTTGATGAATTGACTTGTGAGGCACTCACTAATTAACTAAGGGCAGCGAAGGATTTCCTGGTGAATACATCTTTTTTAAAATTATGTATTTTATTGCTTTGTAAATTTAACTGTATATTTAACAAGTGGTCATCATTTTAAAATTTATTCGCAAGTTAACTACATTGTCGGTACTGAAATAAAAAAGGATAAATAAATATCCACTTGCATTCACACAAAGCCCCAATTTAAGCATGAAGCTTGTATTATGGGAACATACATAACAACTGATAAACATACTTATATACTTCTTTTTCGTAAATACATACATATTTTATATAGAAAATACCCAGACCAAAACAAATAGACTTGTTCATGTACACAAATGTTTGTACTGCCCGGGGATCGAGCCCAGAACTCTTAGTGTAGTTGCCGACGTCTCAGCCATTACATCAAATGTCGTCGTTGTATATAATATAATAGGAAGTTAGAAAAACATTATGATTTTACTAGCATAATGTATTCCTTTTCAAAAATAAAATCGTTAACGTGACCTTTTTGAGTTCTCCTATCCCCTAGCATCGTGATAAATGATTGCTAGCGGCAATGCTATCAAACTAATTTGAATAAGTAGGATAATCTATCAGACGTCTCGGTTCCAAATCCTTAAGTACTTTCTAGGTCTTTTATAATGGTTGAAAAAGACTTAATAACTTAATGACTTTAAACGTTGATTTATTCTTGAATTAGTTATTTATTATTTCAAGAATATAATGTAGAAATATATTAAACAACTAGGTATTAACCTAGTTGTTTCAAATCTTTTTATTGGAATCTTATTTAGAAGTCACAATTTGATCGTTATTAAAATGGCCCAATGCTTACGCATTTGGTTGCATTGTATGATGTATGTACATTATTCTGTCGTAATTTTATAATATTCATTTTTTTAAAAGCATTTAGATAACTTGTTTTTTATACATTTGTGTTTTTTTTTATAAAAATATACGTGCCACCAGAGAATCCTCCGCTGTTTTGGGGTGATCTACATCTACAGTCTGCTAAGTCAGCTGCGTCCGACTGCGGTGCGCGACTCATTAGTGCCTACATTATTATTGCTTTTCGAATACCCATTTCTACCCGAGCACCTCGTGCTCGCTTCTTACCCTAATTTAAGTGTAGCTTAGTCTATGTTATTTTATTGCCAGTTACATCTTAGTGTAACACACGCTTATAAAAAGGCATGATGGAATGACGCCCCGCCACCTCTCGCTCCTTAACCGTGCGCCGGACATCCGACGTTTACCAGTTATATAAAGGGTAGCCAAGATGTTAAATAGAAATCTATTATTGTACAGTTGCCACGCCAGCTGCAAATGATCACAATCTAGTTCATTTTAGCGTAATAAAGTAATATGATGATAACTAAGAGTGCATCTAGAGTAACGTGAACTTCAGACTAGCCAAGACGACGCTGCTCTTCATATAGTCTAGTAGAAGTTTCACATTGAGGTTGGGATGTCCGGGCCGAGAGCGACGTGCGCGCCGCCGCGGGGTAGCGGTGAGCGATATGCCTGTGAGGGGTACTCTACAACTACGCGGAGACATCTGCGACCGAAAACTAACTACCTTTAACACTATCTGACGGCTCACTTGCCGTCTCTGTTACTAGAATCAAAGGCCTCGATGGTTGATTTTTGTATATTGTACACACAATCTTCTTACAATTATTTACAGCTTAGTCTTTTATTTTGTATGTGAAATAGCGGATCGTTACACAAGAAAGATGAACTAGGGGTCACGTTATATTTACATCGCAGAATGTCACCGATTTTTCAGCTATTTATTGTACACAAAATATATATATATGGTTATCACCCATCGCTACCGCTAAGGCACTCGCGGGGCGGCAGCCGGGCGCGCCTCGCGCTTTCAGGCGCGTGCACCGTGCTAGGAGATGCCTGGTGCCGATGTCATTGTGGCATCGTGTATCATCAAGTCGGAGGTAGTTATTTACCAAAATGCTTCCTACACCGACGTTTTAACCGGTAATAAAAGGAATCATGTGTAACCTGACGATGAGTTCGTTAGATCAGAGATTAGGCACACGGGTAGTCGGCTCGGCCGTGGTGTGCGGGGCCGGGGCGCGGAGCTTCGGACGGAAAGTTTTGGCAAGTTCCTCACCGAGAGGACGACGCGGCGCTCCGCCTCCGTCCACCGACGAGCTCGCCGTTCAGCTCTCGCGTCTTGACGCTTAACTTATGCTAGTTACTTCTAACCTACTTTGCGGTTGTAAAAGTCACCTACAAAAGATATTACTTTCATTCATATTTCAATACTTCTATGTATATAAGGGTATATTTTATCGATGGCTATATACACAATTAATGTTTAACGTAACAGGACGTCTTTCTACGGCCTATGCCGCAACCGCGGCGCTACGGGGTCGTACATGATTCGTTGTTTGCGAAACGTTGCTCGATTGAGACGCGGCGCGCCCGCCTATGTCCGTGGGCACCGGCGGACTCGCGCGTCTTTCAATTTGTAAATTTATTTTAATCAATATGCCTAAGAAGCTAAATTCATAATAATACTTTAAGTTTACGTGTAAAACCTTACGGTGGTGGTTACGGTCCCTGGTTGCGGCGCGCTAGCCGGAGGCGGAGGGTGGTGGGCCGGGCGGCGGCAAGTCGTCGTCGTCGTCGCGCACGCATGCCGACTCCTGGTGCTTGTTGAGGTAGCTTTTTAGCGCAAACGTCTTGTGGCAGCGCGAGCATTCGAAGTTTTTGTCGGAAGAGTGCGTCTGCATATGTGCGCGCAGGTTGGAGCGATCCGCGAACGCTTTCCCGCAGTGCGCGCACCCATAGGGTTTCTCGCCGGTGTGAGAGCGCAGGTGGCCCTGCAGCAGCCACGGCCGCGAAAACAGCTTGCCGCACACGCCGCACACGTGTGACAACTGGTGCGTGAGCACGTGCATGGCCAGCGCAGGCATGGACACGTATGCCTTGCCGCACTCGCCGCACCGCTTGGCCGCCACCGAGTCCAAGCTGCGGTGCGTTTGTTTGTGCCGCGACAGGTTGGAAGACGTTGCATACCGCTTGCCGCACTCGCTGCATGTGTATTTCGCTTTTGGCTCGGGTTGTTGAGCGCACTCGACAGGGGCGTTGGCAAAATTGCGCCTCTTGGAGCGGCCATCAGAGACGAAGAACGCGTCGTAGGTATATGCTACGGTCTCTTTGGGTTTCTCCGGCGGTTGTTCCTGCGCGGGCGGCTCTGGCGGCGGAGGGGGTGGCTCGGGAGGGGCCGGTTCGGCCCGCGGCGCCGGTGTCAGATATACAGCGTGCTGGCTAAGATCGAGAATAGCGTGCGCCGCGTTGAGATCCTCCTCGGCACGGTGGAGGTGCGCTGCGCGGTCGCCGAGGCAATAGGGACGGTAGATGTCCTTCTTCTTGGGTGGCAGTGATAGAAGGGCGCCGGTGCTGGTGTAGCACATGGAGATGGATTTGCCGCTCGCCGGTGGCGGGGGGGAGACAGGCGAAGACTGGAGCTGTACGTGCAGGAAGGGCGAGTCGGAGTCGGAGGCTGAGAGGTGCAGAAGGGCGTAGGAGAGAGATTGCTGAGGCGACGGAGGGGCGGGCGCGGGCGCGGGGGCCGGCGGCCGGGCTCACCTCGCCCGGCAGCTGAGCGGTGAACTGCGTGGAAGGCTTCTCCTCGGTGTACCCTGTTTACAGAAATAAACAGAGATGTATGATTTTTTTATAATATTTGAATAGCAAGGATTATACTGGGTTAAGGTACGAGTAATTATCGTTTTTATAATAAAATACATACATGTAACATAATTTTATACATATATATACAGGATGAAATCGAGAACATTGGCAAAGTGGGTGGCGGGGGCGCGCTAATAAAGTAGTACGAGCTATAATCAATTAACAAATGGCTCAATCCAATGCGATAATTTATTTATCTTTTTACAAATCTTTTATGATAATTAAATATGGTATTAGGTTCCCATAGAAACATTTCATACTATAAGTGCAATAATAAGTCAAATGCCTAGCCATGTCGTTGAGCCGCAACGTTTTGATGTCAGAACAATATCTAGTCATTTAGTTACTTTTATTTGGCACTTTCATGTTTAATAATTATTTTGATATTTGTTTTACTTATAATTAAATTTTACTCATAATTGCATAAAGCAAAAATTAATAAATTATTAATATATATTATCAATATAATATATTATCAATAAATTATTGTAAATCTATGTGTAGGTAAATGACAAAACTGTAACCACTGATATAAAAAGATTAAAAGAGTAACTCGAGTTTCTTGCCGGCTCTTCTCGAAGATCCTACTTATTCCGAACCGGTGGTAGAGTCACAAAAAATATGATAATAATAACAATTGACGATTCAAAAGTATCTGTAACAGATTTATTTGAATAAAGATTTTTTTCTTTCTTTCTTTCTTTCAAGCAAGAGATACTCAAACCATTAAATTCACTGTTTACGCTGCTGGCGCCATATTTATTTTGATGACTTCTAGCGCTGCAGAGGAGAAAAGCAGGACTTAATTTAAATCACTTGACTGAGCCTTGATCAGTCATTTCGAAAGGGCATAACTTTCAATACGCCAAGTTGTTAAACGTTGAGTAATTTTAGTTCAAGCAACTATCGACCTTGGCATACAGTTGGGTGCCAGCGTTTAGCGAACGGCCTAGGCATCCAATTGGATGTGTAATTTAACCAGATGGCGGCGACATATACAAGATTGTCGAAAGATCGCTGGATGTAGAGATGGTTTGAGATGTAGTCGAGGTTTAGGTTATTGAGCAGAAATTAAAGGACTACTGTTATACCTTATTAGTTTACTTATTACAATTTTATTTATTGTTACCCTGTAGATTGTTTTTCAAAAACAGATTGCAAAATTAAGGTTGTGGAGGTTGATGAATAAACTAAAATTTGGAATGTACAGCGTAATCGGAAAAGCGTGAGTGTTTTATTTCAATACGCAAAGCATTATTATGAGGAGGAACAAACGCGACAACAAACAACATCATCACATAACAGTTGCGCTTTTACTGACACCGTATAGGGAAACCTCAAAGCAGTTTACACCGTCAGGGAACAAAAACATTGTACAATGAAAACTTAAAAATCGCTACAAGATGTGACAAAATGACAGCGCGATTAAACTCGCCAGCAGCGTAATAACAAAGAACGCATGGCAGGAAAACATTATACAGTTTGTTGGGCGTCGCGTTAAAATTGAGCACACTTCGGTATGATTCGCTACCTATACTTATGACATTTCTTCGATAATGCTAATAATTTTAAAAATATACCTCATTTCACTTGTTATATTCGCCATCTAATGTGTCGGCCATTTTGAATATAAACCACAGACGCTTTCTATAAATTCGAGCTATATCGAGACCACTGGGGACCACTGGGAGATACCACCATCGTCCACTACAAAATTTAGTCCTTTCCAATGACCGCCAACCAATGAGCGTCAAACGTATACGTAAACGTGTGCCGTCCACACTGCGCTTGACACGAGTTCGCCACGGCGGAGGCTCCATCGACCATTTGAACGTCTAGTGGAGACATGACCGGCCCTCTTCCACTTCAGCTTGCTAATTCTAAGACAATGTCGATAAACTAAAGCTCTTTCTTAAATATTTAACCAGTTTCCATGTGCCACTTTTCAAATGTGACTGACCCACAACTTATCGTGGTTCCAATACCTTAAATTGCGAAGATTCATATGAAATTTACTTCAATTCAAAATTGGTTTGCGTTAAAATAATCCACATCATTGTCAACTTGCAGCGGTCAGGAGTAATTAACGCAAATTGTAGGTACTCTAGTAGCGTGACTGGATAATTGACTTAAATATTATGAGTAGTTATTATTATAAATTACATAATTATTTTCGTTTGGTATGCGTAGTTGTGTATAAATTTTAATAATGAGCGTCCGTGGCTCATTGGTGTTCAGTTGCTTTCCGGATCCGAGAGTGCAGGGTCAAATCGCTACGATGAATATGTTGAAATATGTATGAATGGTCTTAAATATTTTTCCTCGATTTCATGTGGTATAAGGGGTCATTTATTCAGCAGTTTTACTCACTTAATTTATAAAAATATGAAACACGGAAATATTCTTTTAAAAATCAACTACAAGTTCATTCTTTTCAAGTAAGTATTACCACATAATTAAATATAGGTATTACATTGAGCGGTACGCGGCGTTACAACACCATTTTGAAACTACGAGTAGGTGTGATTTCACACTTAATTCACTTAAGCTGTTAAAACCTTTATTCCCTCCGTAAGTATTTATGTTAAGAAGAGCCTGAGCCGCTCTACCCGGGCTTACATTGCTAGAAGGACGGGACAAAGTTTTTTTAACAAGGCGTCAGGACTGTGTTGATTAGCGTTTGCGGTTTACACTAAAGTTAGTATTGCGAACGAGAAAAGTACCTAAATTTAAAACAAACGTCCGAGAAAAGCAATTAATGAGTGAAAATAAGGATGGACAGTTTATAGTTTTATACTTAACCACATAACTAAAGTCATTGTCAAACATATATTCAATCGCTACATCCATCGCTACCCCATTTTATCAAATCTACCCCGTAGTAGTAAGAACGCCTAAACCACGTTCTGGCGATCGTCCGTCACTCAAATACTAACTCATCTTTGATCAAGTTGAAACTCCTTTGACACTAACGAACCTTTATAACGACAGAAGAAAAGGCTAATATGGTGCTAGCCTTAATCTATTTTTTCCAACTGACTACTGCTGTTGGCCGCAGGTGGCCTTACAGCTTCATCCGCACGGAAAGGTAGATGGCTCAGTCTTAAATTTACTCTCGCCTCAGCTAGGCCTTTGCGGGGAGGGTTAGGTAACCCATATACGTTTGGGGAGAGAAGCACACGGCACGTAAACGCGCACCGTGTTGCCATAAATATTCGCGATAGGGGACCACTGAGCAAAACCTACGGGACCGTACGATGTTCCTCGCCGGCAAGGGCGAAACCTCGGTCGTCGGTTGTAAGGTATTTGTGATGTTTGTTGATTAATAACACATACGCATCAGTTTATTGTCACGTCACTTTGGAATGAATGTTGTAACGGCTACATCGAATGTTTAGCAGAATAATCCACGGATTACCACAAATATATAATATATATATATATATAATATCTATATATTAATAAATAACAAAAAGGATGGTTTCGATATTTTATCAAATTATATATATATAACACAGGTCAACAAAAGAAAATTTTTTTTTGCGCATGGTTTTTACTGTGCAATTATTATTATATAAGCACATATATAAACAAAAATGTGATTACAAATCGAAACTATTTGCTTTTTAAGAAATTAGAGCGATTTAACTATTTTTGATTTTTGCGCCGAATGAATAACGGTCTTGCGCTCTGTCGGTGTAGAAGAGAGGTTAGAGGGCGTGTAGTAGTGTTCTTGCGCTGTTTGTGTGTACGACAGGTATGTGTGGTATGTTTTGGCTGTACCGAGAAATAACGCATTTCATATTTATTTGCTGTATCAACCTGTACAAAATGGATACTAGACGTTGTAACGAGACGCTGACTCGTTTTGCTATATTTGCGGTTCATTTATTAAAGTGAGAGAGAAAAGTAATATTAAGTACAATTTAAAGATTTGCGAGGCATATCAATCCATAACATATTAATTGGGTCTTATTAAACAATTTGTAAAGGCTCTTAATAATGAGTCCGAAGCTTTCAAATATTTGCAGTGTTTTTCCAAGCTTTCAGAAGCGAAAACTGGAATCTTTGTAGGTCCACAAGTAAAAATTGTGATTTTTCCTGGAGTTACTTAGCAATGAAGAGAAAAAAAGCCTGGAACAGTTTAAGGCAGTAGTTCATGTTTTCTTGGTAACCGTAGAGCTGAAAATTATGAGAGCTGATCACTGACATGATTACTAATTTTGCCATCATCGGATGTAGAATGTCTCTAAAAATTTATATTGACATTCTCATTTGGATAAATTTAACAGATAATATGGGAGCTTATTCGATCAAGAACAAGGGGAAGCTTCCATACAAGATATAATAGAATTTGAGAGACTTACCAAGGCAGTAATACTGAAAGCATGATGGGAGATTATATTGGGCTTTAATAGAGGACTAACTAACTAACTAACTTCTATGAACATGTCAGGAAAATAAAATGTTCATTTTTTAAACATTGTAAACTCTTTTAAAACTTATATTGTAAAGAAATCTTAAATGGACGTTCGGTATTTTAATAAATCACCTCTATGTCAATTTTTAATGTATTTTCATTATTTTAAATTTTTCCCATTTTTACTCGTTTCAAGCAAATCAGACTATTTTCTTTCATATTCTTATTTAATATAAATCAATAAAAATAAGTTACGTTAACCCATGCGCAAAAATGCTGTAGACCGGTGTAATTGTATATATGTATATATATGTCTCTGTATATATATTTATTTGAAATAGATAAATATGATTGAATCATGGTTAAAATTATATTCATTTCCAGTGGCTCATTATGTTAGTAAGATATTAAAATGTTGGCTGTTGGAGAAGATGAGTTATGGATATATTTGATATTATTCCGGACCGTAAAGGCAAGTGTAGTGTAAACGCCATCCAGTGCGAAGATCCGAAGACGTACAAAGAAGGTTCGTCGTGGAGAAAACCGGAAAATCAGGCTGGTACCAAAAGGGAGTGAGTGAAAACGAAAATAAATACATATGAAAACTTTTAAAAAGAGAAAAGGACTTTCAAAGATCACCACATATGCTAACATGAGTCGGAAAGCCGTTATGACCCAGTATGATTTTATATAATATAATCCAGGAATTAGAAATACCGCTTTATTAAAAACACAACTGTAAAGGCGGGGGAAATAAGGTGAGATTTTTATATCCCCAACACGACCTAGCGACTACTAGATATCCCACAGGTTTACAATTTTAAAGTGGCTTCACAGCACTATACTATTACAATACATATGCTGTGTAAATTTATGCCTTGCTCTTAGTAAAGTGCAGCGTATTAAGCCATAACTTACGAGCTCGTAGAGACCAACCTGTAGCATCTTAGGAAAGAACATTAATTTTGTTAATTACAAGCTCCATCTCTCGAAATAAACAATAGGGTAATGATTCACTCTCTGTGATCATGTTAGTTGTAAGAATGTTATTTAATATGTACTTGTATTTATAACTACTTTTTAATGTTAAATGGTGGTATTGTAATTTGTTATGATC
This sequence comes from Leucinodes orbonalis, assembly GCA_019425675.1. Classification (NCBI taxonomy): domain Eukaryota; kingdom Metazoa; phylum Arthropoda; class Insecta; order Lepidoptera; family Crambidae; genus Leucinodes; species Leucinodes orbonalis. The sequence goes on from PQWD01000989.1 coordinate 23,519, forward strand.
TTTCAAATCAAAGTCGCGTATCATACATTAGTAAGCCCACAAAAGAGACCAGCTCTCAGTTGCTAAAATGTGAACTGAAATTACTAAGTTGCATTTCCGCTTGGAATACTGCTATAATAAAATAAAGTAGATACAAAGTTGGGAATAGCATTGTATTAGAATCTCTTGTCACCTCGCTCTGTATTCAACATAATATTCATAGATGTCTTTCATCTTAGAGCTGTTTATTCGCGTCACACTTGTATATCATTATTAGAAAGAAAAGTGTACTCTAATACCAAAATCGTTGGTCGTATCCTTGCTCAACATTCGAGATTTAGACATCACTATACACAGCTAGCTACATACATATATATACGTGTTGCAGATTGCATCATTTCCAACCTGTAGCGTCGGATTGTCGCGACACATAATTGCTTATTGTTCACCTCACCAGTTATTGTACGGGTGATTGCCCACACGCTATCCTGACTGACTGTGATTGTATAAACTGACAGGCTTGGCTTTCTGTTATAAGAAATTGTATTTGTTAACTCTGACAGATCTCAATAAATAAAGTTCTTAATAAATATTACAATAAGAGTTTCTCTTTATAGGTACTCTTTGCTTTAACGACTAAGAGTTCAACATAGTTCGTAGGATATACGAGCTTAAGTTCCTCAACAACTGTGTTATAAAGCTAAAAGGCTAATCTTTTCACTGTCTTATTTTTGTTAAATTGCTAAGTCAAAGACTGTTACCTTCCGATCTAGACGGTGTAGGTTCAATTCCATTTCAGAAATTACCATGTTATATCTATTTTTGAAGTTATAGTATGTACGTTTATCCGACGTTTTTAATATGAAGAAAACATTGTAAGGAAACCTGCGCATGGCTGCGACGAGATTCAAAGGTTGTGTGTGAAGTCGGCTAATCCGCAATAGGCCCGCGTGTACGACTTAGGACTATACACTTTTTACGGGTAGGTTTCTGCCCCGCGATAGGGACGTATAATGAGCTGATGATGAAAGTAATTAGGACGGTCAGTTCGCTCACCAGATGGTAAGTGACACGTCTGACCATGATAGCGCAGTTGAAGAAAGACTGTATAAAGTACCTAACTATTCCTCGTCAACTTGGCTGTAACGAAGAATACTTTATATCAGAAACTAAATATTCGCATCACCTCCATGACCATAATGAAACGGCGAAACCAAACATTTTTACTGATATATAGAATTTATTGAATTTGAGGTCGGTAGAATTAGGCCATGTAGATTTAGAAGCTTGACTCTACATGAGATCTGATATACATTTTTAAAGGGAAAACCTTATGTGGTCGTCTTGGCAACATTTTGCATGAAATGTTTTTGATTGGATTGTTATTTTAGTCCACAACAGGGCTTTCATTCCCTGGTAGAAACCTCTAGTTAATTATCTGTAACTATTGAGCCAATTACATTAATTTTATCCTTTCAATTTCATTAAGCCATCTTTTACACATGCCATTAATAATAAAATTTCATAATTCAAATTATTCATATTATATAAAGATTTAAATTGCATTATGCACTATTCAACTCTAAAGCTACTTTATTGTAATATTTTTATAACATCTGCCAACCCTTATTTATTTTTTCCGGCTTGAAGTTTTATTTTCTAAGATATAACTCTTCATTGGAATTCGTTGAAATATTAACATAACGCCAACAATTCAGTCTTCAAGTTTGTTGAAGAGTCTTGAAGACAGCAAGCACCATCTTCTATTAAATAAAGCTTAAATTAAACGAGTACATTGACGCGGAGAAGGTATTTAGCGACTTGGCAGTGAAAATTAATATAATATCTTGAAGCGCTTTGTTGAAGCATTGTTAATGTGACTGAGCGATTTCGTAGTCGTCTTATAAACAATGCATTTTCAGACAGTTAATTAACCTTCTAATATCTGCCCATTCAGTCGAAATAATTGAAAATACAACATAATCAAATAGTTGTGTAAATATCGCTAGGTGGAAGACATGTCGTCTGGGTAGGTGCACCATCGAAGTACCACATCTCGTCCCCGTAAAGTAAATGTTTCCACTCTGTATTTCGATATGAGGGCACTGTAGCTAGTAAAATTACCGAGTACCTATAAGAGGTCAAACATCTTTCGCCTCTTCTGACGGCCGCAGGGCAGTGTTGACGGAGGTTAATAACAATGTACTGTTATTAATTTCCTTCAACACTGCACCTGTCATGGTCAGGAGTATCACCTACCACCAGGAGAGAGTACTTAATAACATAAAAAATATTAGTGGGATTATGTTTGATCGCAAAACAAAATGACGTAATGAGGACAGTATTTTTCACTTGGCATGTTTCAGGAATAACACCATGCAGCTTAATAGGGAAAAAGATATTAACTTTTGTTTATTGAATAAATAATCTGTCCAAGCCATAACGTGCCTTAAAGATTGGCTGCATTTCAACGCTGAATAATAAACTTATATGTTGACCAAGAAATGCGCCTGCCTCCAGGTTGCCTGTACAGTCATTTAGTTTATTTTTACTAAATATCTGTACAAGCGGTGAGCACTTGGTCCTTTTGGAGTAGAGACTCCAAAAGGTTCAAAAATATGCAGGAACTACTAATGCCTGCATATTTGCACCTCTATGGAGCGTCCGTTCAATCCGACAAAGGGCGGCGTGAACTATTTTGCTTATATTTTTTTATTGATATGATCCATCCGATTGCAAAGATTGAATGCCAAAGTTAAATATCCAATATTCAGATATTTACACCTAGTTTGCTTATTTTTATGTCCAATAATATCTCACAGATCATCACATTACATTTGGGCTTTGAAATGGTTTCCGTTCTATAATTTGTTCTACCTCACTGACCATTATAGACTGCCATATAACCTACCCACTGCTACTTAAAGATGTAAATTTTGTGAACTTAGCCATTGATATTAGTTATCACATTCTCACATTGTATGTCCTGACTAAGCCTACACTATTTATCGCGAAAGACTAATCTTCATGTTCTTACATAGTTGATAGCAAACATACAAGTATAATTGAGAAATCAATTAATTGCGGGTAGTATGTTGAGTTGAAATTTTCTTCTCATTTCATTTCTGTATAATTCCAGAAGTTCCGTGATGATCGCTCCTTATACTTGAAAAGAGCTCCTATGTTTTTGTAACAGTGCTGTGTTTTTATTTTACCTTGTATCTGTTCTGTTTGATCCGCATACAAAGTAATAGAATATAACGTCTTCCATTTTCACAAAGAAAAGAATCCTACGAATTAGCTGTTGTTTGTGTTAGCATTGAGCTGAGGGTTGTTGATTTATTTTATCGATAATCGTCTATTTAGGTTTTAAGGTGTACTTGAAACAATTCATCAGTGATAAATAATAATAAGATATGGGCATCACTATACAGTATAAAACAAAGTCCCTTTCATAGAGATATAGGGACAGCTCTATATCCCTAAGAATACTTGAATCTTTAAAACTGCACAACGAATTTTATTACGTTTTTTATTAGATAAAATGATTGAAGAGAAGGTTTATGTATCCACAAAGCATACATTTAACAGTGTAGAATCACTGTTCTTTTTGAAATTACTAATGTGTTGTCATAATTAATTTTAGTAATTTCTTCCGTTTTTTTATGATACAACAGGTATTTGCACCGGTTGGACCTGTCATCAGGCTCCTTACCTCACGATATTGACAAGATGTTAAGCTGAATACAATAATATAAAGATTGTCTGGAAGAAATGATTTACTAACTGCTATGATATAATCAAAATTACAAATCAAAACAATCTATACAAAAACTAAATTTGCATATAGTCTGTATGGTATGTCCACTGCTCAACGAAGACTTCCCTGATGATTACCACGCTGACCGGTCCCTAGTAGTTGACATCCATCAGGTACCCGCCGCCTTAACCAGGTCATTTTTTGTGAATTTTCTTTTTTTGTTTCGACTAATTTACCAACAACACTATTAGACATTTATAAATCGATAAGATATTTACACAAAATGCCGTATCAAGGGTAGTCCCAACTAACCGAGCCCCCTGTAACACCGGGCATTATCTACTTGTAAACTCGTTTACCTTTCAGTATACTAACTCTTATGGAAAACTGATCATAGTGGGTTTTTATTGTACTTTATGTAAAAGCAATAAAGTTCCAATTAGTGAAAATTTTGGTAATTACGCTGAAAAATATAATGCTTTTAATCTGGATTGTTACTTTTAATGTAAGCTGTAGCCTGTTTGTAATATTGAAATATCCAAATTTTGTCCAAATGGCGTAACCTAACGTGACTTACCGAAGTGATTTTAATAAAATTTAGTATGAACTTCGCTAACACCCAGGATAAACACATAGGCTACGTTTACTGCAGGAGAATATTTGATACAGCGGGGCACAGTTTGTATTAAATATCCGTATTGACCATGCCCAGAGAAATTATATATATTATACTAATTAATAATACTCGCTTAATGCTATGGAATAAATATTCTCAAGCATTCATTTAGTAAGCACATTTTATTGGATGTTTTGCACAATGCAAGTAAGCATGATTATAGGTTTTAAATATTGTATTTATTAAACTCAAATTCTTAAGAAAGAAGATCATAGAATCAAGCTATTCGATCCGCGCTCATATTCCACGGTAACTAAAATGCAAACTTTGTAACTCAAACAAGACTTCGCTCAAGTTATCAGTTCTACCAATGTTAGTTCATTAGTTCAAACCGACATAGAATTTGACGGTTTATTATGAGTGTAATCCAATCAATTATACTCTCGAATACGGTCGCAAAGTTCTTCGCTCGGGGTGTGTTGTTTTAGCACATTCGTTCTCTAATTAATACGGGCACGGTCCAGGCGACCTATTAGCTAAAAATGCATCACAAAATGCTTTTAGAGTTTCACAGTGTTTGCGAGAACAATGTAGATAGGCAGCGTCTGTGTCGGGTTGAAATATCCAATAATAAGTGGGGACTATAGACCGGAATAAGGGCTGGCATTGGCCGGGGCGTGCTACCTCGTAGTTGTATTAAAATGAATTGCGATTTTATAAAAGCTGATAACTATTTGATGGTTTAACTAAGTGATGATTCGAACGCGCAGTATTTGCTTAACAGTGGGCAAATTACGTTGGAATTTTAAACCAAAATCTATAGACCCAATTACAATAAACTAGACGAATATACTTTGATTAGTCGTCTTTGTAATGAAAAAAGATTGACTGAAATAAATACAACGTAATATAGCTCTTAAAAAACCTTAGTTCAATAACGTGTTAATCTACATATTAAAACTGAATAGTGCGTTAACAAATTTGGGTAACATTTCTTTTTAATTTACGTAAATATTAACAGATACATAGTAAACATCCAGAAAAAGTCCGTGTATTCATAAATCTGTTTCTATGTCATGGGATTCAAAACTGATGTTCATAACACCAAATCGATCGCCAACTTCAATGGCTTACTTTAATTCCAATGTTTCATTCAATGGGTAACTACTAGAGTAACTTCTAGTTCAATATATCAATATAATCATACCCTTTTCGATGGATATTGAATCAACAGGAAACTGATCAAGCAAATTGTAATTAGAGTTTACAATTTTCCGCTACGTCAGGCGATTGCCCATTTATCATATATTTAATACAAAGCAAAATTAATTGATACATTTTCAACCTCGTTACATGCAATATTACTCTTTATGCATTATTTATTAGTAATTTCGTTAATCTGATTATGCATTGGTGATTATATATATGATTAGACCAGTTAAATATAAGTAAAATTTTAAATATTAGACTATGGTTTTAGGTTTGGAGCATAAAAGTTAATTTATGGAAAAATGATTTAACCTAATCATCATGAACCCATAAAAGCCCACTGCAAGGCCTTTACACCCAGCATAGTGATAGGAAGATTGGGCCGTAACCCAACAGGAGTGCAATGCGGATTGGTGGGTGTTAATGATAACAATCTCAAGATTGAGCCGAGACCTATGGACTTACGTGCCCTTCGAAGTACAATACCATCTTTCTTTTCGAACAATCAGGTGATTCAGCCTGTAATGCCCAAACCCAACTGGAAAAATCGTACAAAATGACATGTAGTTCTGCAGTTTCTTCGCGGGATTCAAACACACCCCCCACGGTCACGCAATTATTTGGAAATCTTTTGTATATATCGACAATTTGTCCTGCTTTAAATTGATAACATTATTCGCCGAATGACGTAAAGCCAAATTGTAAAATCTACTTCACATATGCTAATAAGCAGTACTTATCCTGTGCGTCCAGACAACCCGGAAAATCGCCAACATATCAAATGATTCCCACTCGCCTATTTTCCTTTACAGATTTGAAATCATAGGCGATCTGCTTTCAACAACAGGACTTATTTGGTCGAATTGTTTTTGCGATTAGTGTCACTCACTTTACATACCGCACTCATAACTTTTTGGGCACGCTACTCACGGGGACTAATTTTTATTTTATTTTATTGCGAGTAAATTAATTGTGTTGCAACTAAATGATAAGCTATTGTTGACCTCTCACAATTAAGTGCAATGTGACGTATTTACTTTTTGTATTCTTATTTAATTCAAGATTATTTTTTTATAAAAAAATAATATTTGTTATTGATGCAACTATTAATTGGATCTTTACTGTAATATTCGTATACTAAACTGATAATAATAAAATGACAAGTGCCTTTTTTTACTACCTACAGTGAAGACATTAAATTTCAGACTGTATTCAGTTTAAATCATCGTCTGGATATTAATTTATAGCCCGCTGAAATAAAATAGCATAGCTTTAAAAATAACATATTAAAATATTACATTCAAAGTACAACGTAGGTATTTTTAATTCTAGCCGTCCCATTTAATAGAAAAATACAAAATGAAACCGCGAAGAAGCTTATCTCGAAGAGTAAATGAAAGTGGCCAGTGTTATCAAACCCAAGCGCCAGGGGAATAACGGCGGGAATTCTGGAGTTCGTAGCGTAAGCCGATAACTTAAGTGTAAAAGGTTTCAAACATTTTCCACAGTTCTCTTGTTTTGCGCGAAATAGAAATGTTTTATGGCCGTCGCCTTCGACAAAAGCGATCTTCAAATCGAGTTCGATGTGGTTTAAATTTGAAAATTGTCTCTCGAATATTTGATTTTATTAAATGGTTATGAGTTTGAAAGCTAAGGTGAGTATCATATGATATACGATGTTGGACTACAATATGGCCAGGGTTGAGAAAAGTGTCTACGTGGACAGTACATAAATTAAAATGTGTTATTTTTTTATTTAGCTTCATAAGCGGTCGTGCGTAGCACGTGTGGACAATCACAACAATTTCAATAATAATTAAGACATTCAATAACGACCTCATTATGCTACAACTCTATATAAGTAACTACTTATTGTTACTACAATAAAATATTTACCCCATATTGAGATATATCGCAATGCTTGTCTCCGTCTTTTTTTGCTAGGTACAAAAATTATAAAGCTTCAAATTTCCGCTCAACGAATCTTGAAGTTCATGCTTTACTAGCGGCAGAACTTTATAATCTGCTTTAACGAAACTACTTGGGAGCCCCAGATTAAAAATGCTCTATACTAGTTTTTTTAAAGTTGATGTAGGGAAATAAAACTATGATATCACTAGTGTTTTCTTGATGCAAATAAATGAATTATCTATCTTTTAATTGAGTGTACATATTAAAACTATTAATCAAATAATAATTTCTTGGTATTTTCGTCATGTCATGTGTACAATGTTATCACTTGTCGTTATTTTTGTCTTTACTCCGTAAAATTGTTTGTTGTTACAATTTACGCACGAAAGTTACCAAGTTTATCCCTACGTTAGAGCACAACCAAATAGCACGCTAAAAGCGCGCACGTCATGTGTGAAAACTAAAAAACATTTTTCATTTTATATCAAAACCGTGTTAAAACAAAATTCCAAAAGGCCGGGGGCAGCTGGAAAATCAAATAAACAACTTGTTGGCTGAACTGTCGAATAAATCGAATAGCCCGACTCAATTCCTGTGCAGTATTCGATTAATTAAATGCGGGCGATCGCTTCCGCACTCAAACACGTTTTGTCTGCCAATCGTTCAAGAGGCTGAAATGTTGGTACTAGCCGGTTGGCTTTAATTGTACTTTTTATCTAGTTTTAAAATGTGAATATGGCGGAGCAGCCTTTAGCTGATGCTAACAGATTGCTGGAGAAAGTCCGAAAACTTTTAAAAGTGATGATTTTTAATTTATTGAATTAAAAATCTTTTACAACTCATACTACAAGTTCTAATTTATCTGAAAATGTGTACTATTCAATTCAAAATCAAAATAAATTATTTTCTTTAGACCGAAAAGGGTAAGACAGACATACAGTTTCTTATAAAACTCTAAAAAATTGGCCAAGCGCAAGTCGGACTCACCCGTGGAGGATTCCGCAGCAGCAAGTAACATAAAATAAAATAATTTTTATAAGCTGTAGTAGGTACCTAAGTAATTAGGCACCTACTACAGCTCTCATATGAAAAAATAGTTGTATACCGTTTATGACGTATAAAAAAATCTTTATGGTCATGTACATCATATTTTTTTTTCGATTTTATCGACCCCATGGTTAATAACTTAGAGGGGGAGGACAAACCTTTTTCCACTTTGGCAGTGTCTCTCGCGCAAAATATTCAATTTTAAAAAATATGATATTAGAAACTTCAATACCATTTTTTATGATCTACACACTGATACCCCACACGTGGTGATACGATAAAAAAAGTTTTAGTTCAATGTATGGGGAACCCCAAAATATATTTTTTAAGTTTCTTATTAAAACCTAATAGCGGTTCACAGATTACATATACTTACAAAGTTAGAATAGTGTAGAGCTTATAGTTTCGGAGAAAAAAGGGTGTGACATACGGACGGACGGACGGATGGACAAACAGACAGACAGACTTGACGAATCTATAAGGGTTCCGTTTTTTCCATTACAACAATAGACATACTTAACTAACGATGTATCTGCATTACATAATACTTTCCAAAAGATATAAAAAAGTTTTCCGGCGGTAATATTGATGAAAAATATATAATCAAAACTTCAAATCTGTCATCAAAATATCAACTGTGTGTACCTAGCATAAAGTTTGTTTCTAATTCCACGATAAAATAAAGTGTGGCTCCCATATCTTCTTGAAGTGTAAAGTATCCATTATATTTTTCAATTAACTTCAAATACTGTGGTGAAAAGTTTAATCTAAACTGCATTAAGCAAGATTATAATATTTAATGAGACCGTCAGAGCCCGGCCAACTTCAGGCTGCCTTCTGGCGATATGTCATTGTGGATCATCTTGTTATGGTGCAGGCGCCCAAATGCTACAATTTCAATACAAAAAGTACAAGTAAGGAAAACATCGCAATGAACATAACACTGAAAAAGTTAAACGCATTATTACACGAGCTATCAAAAACCTGCCCTTTAGTTTTCATATAGCCTTCATTACGATCAAAACTGCCGGAATTATTCCTGTGGTTATATCAACGTGTCACTGAAGAAATATAGGTATAATTCACTTACAAATAAATAAGCCCCGCCCCATTGTTTAGAGAAATATTTTAAGAAAATAGTGTCTATGTGTCTTTCAGTCCTTGATTTGATGACTAGTTTCGACCAAGCCCTCCTAAAAAGTTCTATTTGTGTGATATGGAAAGAGTAGACTGATCTTGCCCCAAAGTCTACTTATCTCGTCTACAGCATCACTTTCAATAAGCTCGTTTACACAGTTCTTTATCTGCCGGCTGGTTACTGTGTACTGTTATAATACACTGAGTTGCGACTATGATACCTGTCGGGTTAAGTAGTACGGCACTGCGGAACATCTTAGCTCGGAGCAAATATTAAACGTTCATCATCAGCTCATTAAACATCTCCACCAAGGTGCTTAGGCCTTAATTGTCCACGCGGACACAGTGCGGGTTGAATGACTTCACGGAAACCTTTGAATTTCTTCTCAGGCGTGTGCAGTTTTCCTGACGATGTTTTCCTTCACAGTAAGAGCGTCGGATAACGTACATTTAATTTCGAAAATCCGTAAACACACTGGTATATGGCGGGATGTGAACCTCAGCCCTCCCGGTAGGAGAGTAACAGTCCACACCATTGAGCCATTGATTAAAATGTTAATTATGTTGAAATAATTATAGATTGGTTTATTTGTAATATACTTAATAGTACAGTCATTGTAATAACTTTGCTTGTTTGACTTAACTAGTTTCAGATATAATCAGTTTTTTTTAATTGTCGGTATAAATATTTTAATAAAGTGGCAGTAAAAAGCGTTAAGACATCACATTCAATTAATAGTAGCAATTTTGAATTGGCTTACGCTGTCACTGGATGAATAAAACCCTGCGCAACACTTAATTTTAGCTTTTTACCAGGCCAAGTTCAATGCAATTTCAAGGACATAGCTATTAAAAAGTAAAGAACTTTCAGTATTAGTGATTTCCTTTCGAACCAAAGCATGTCGCGTGTTCGGTTAAGTTTAGCCTTAGCAATAGAGTTTTGACCGTGGTATTGGAGGTCAGTAGATTTCAGTTACTATCAGCTGTTGTCATTAATAATCGTCGTATTTACCAGCGGCCATTGCTCGTATTCGTTAGTGACGTATAGTGATGGAATTAGTGACGTTGATAACGATAAGGTTTAAATTGAACATTTATTGCAAATGAAGTTTATGTGCAAACTGATTTAGGCTGACCATGAAGATTATATATATTTATATATATCATAGAAACTAACTATCGTGGATAAAATAAGCTGTCATAAGCTGAACATTTGTATCGATTATGTTTTTTATGGCTTCATTTTGTTAGCGTCATTAGTTCGACATTAATATAATAGTGATTGCGAAGACTCTGTGCACTGCACAATCACCCAAATGGATGCTATGTACTCGTGATAGGCGACTAAGGGTAATAAGTAACTAAGGGTAATGATGACAATAGTGATTTATTATTCTTGTAAACATTTTGGGATGGTGACATCTGTAAGTTTTTAAGAAAGTGTATTAATAAAGAAGTCAAAATGAACACAACAGCACGAGCCTATACCTACGTATATTTTGGGTGACAATGACAGTGCCAAAAGTGCACTACAACTTTAAACGAATAGTACACATTTCAACCAGCTAATTGCTTACTACCCCTACGGAGATAAATCTTGAATGCATATTTGTATTGGTAATGATGATTTAACTCAACGAACAAATATGGAGCAAGAGCAATTATAATAAATCGGAAATGGATAGTAAAATGAGGAGAAATTACAGCGTGGCAAAGATTTGCAAACAAATTATCTAAACTAAGTTAAATACAAACGTTTATGGTAATAAAATGTATAATTAACCTATTGATAATTATATACTCCCTACAGACAGAGATGCAGTACGGGAAGACCTGTGCTGTAATAATAATTATTTAAAAAAATATAAAAGCTTCCCAACAATTTCCTCTTGATTCACAAGTTGAAATATCTGCCGGTTACGTAAGTCGCAGATCGAATGAGCGTGGAAGTGAGTAGATCATGGAGCCTGCGACTTGGCAAGCCTATTGTAGGATGCTCTGATGGGCGTCCGAATGATAAATAAAGAGAGCAGCATCAAGATGAGTGTCGTAAAATGCCGGGAGTTTGTTCAGCAGTGAACAGAAATGATTTGAAGTGGGAAGAATAAGTAATTAATGATTTCCGTACGATAAAATCGGTGTAAAATTTAAAAAATAAATATCCACTGACCCTCACACTGCATTATCTAGCCCCAAACTAAGCATTAGCCAGTTATGTGGATACTAAACAACGGATAAATAGGCTTATTTACTTTTTCTTGTAAATGCATACATATTATACATAGAAAACACACAGACATGTTCATGAACACAAACTTAGTACTATCAAAGGATCAAACTCGGAACTTTTGGTGGAGTAGATGACGTCTGAACCTCAACACCAGATGGATCAAATGAATGATGAATTTAAATACAAGAAAAATAAAATATGCAAGGGATTTTATGGCAGAGTTAAGAGCTTCTCAGACAAAGCGTTATCTATTGATGTTTATATTGGAATGGAATAGAGAGTACAAAGTCAAAAGTCACAATGCAAGTTTCAATATATTCCTGGAGGAATTGCAAGCTTCTCGAATAGCTGGAATATTTCTTCGGGACTTTGGTTTGCTTCGAGCCCGCACAGGCTTGCCGGGTTTGCTGCTACATTGAGGATATGATTTGTAAAGGTTCATTCTTAGGCTAGAAGTTCTATTCTTTGAAATTTTGAGTTACACTTATGACCTAACATGTCTTCTTGAAATATTTTTGAATGTTCAATAAACCTGGAGATTTTTAACACCTATAAAGAATTAAAAATCTCGATATATTATTGGTATTAGCTTAACCACGGCGCTTACCACACTCGAATTAGTTACCGCAAAACAAAGTTATGTGTGTAATTTTAAACCACTATTAGTAATGGACCATTTTGAAACAGTATTATTTACACGGATTATCGCTGCGAGATAATGGCAATATGTCTAAATCCTTTATCATCATCATCATCATGTAGAATACATGCCTTCCCGCATAGCCGAGCTACAGGGAGACAGTTTTATTCATTTAAATGTAAATCCTTAGCCAGCCTAAAGAAATTAAGTGTGTATGTGACATTCCAGGTTAAAATCGTGTTTTATACAAATTGTAAGACTAAATGCTTATCTGTTGACATAGACCAAAACATTAGAGTATTAAGTATACTTAAATGGCAAATTTTTATTCAGCTTTGTATTTCTGTAATATTTTTTTCTACTTTTCATGTCTCTTAATTATATTTATTTACAAATTACAAATCTAAATTGAATAAAGGGATACTTTCTACTTATAAATACAAACATATGTATTACATAAAACACCCAGACTGATGCAAACTCACCTCACACACGTTTTTGTGGGCACGGCCCGGGAATCGATTTCGGATTTCTTTAGTCCCTATTAGCCGAGATCTCAAACATTATACTACATGGGCATCATCATATAACGCTGCTGTTTATTACTTATTGTCACAGCGAAATCGGAAATACTTTATTTATAAAAATGTCAACTATCAAGCTATCAAGATTTATTACATGCAGCTTGATGATAGACAGTTAAACAGATATATAGATGAGACTAAGTAATACAGTCCCTTTTTTCTTATTTTAATATGGAACCCCCTAAATACACTCTTGAGCGCTTAAACATCTATACACACATTTTAATTCGAGTGGCCGTCTAAACACTCTTCACCCTCGCTGATGGCGTTGGCTTACAATCTATTGATTTTCCTACGAAATGCTTACTGGTGCGAATTTTAATTAGTCACTGATTGGAAAGTTTTGTACCACGTCAATTCTATTTTTTATATTTTGCTTTGTTTATTAACATTTGTATGATAACGAGATGAAATGAACTTCCCAACCTGATACCGCATTAATTCGATTAGTGAGCTGTCCATCGAGCGCATTTGATTTCTGTACTGAACTATTGAAGATCATTTGGTAGCTTGAGCTGGAATCGAGCTCTTTGAGTGTGATCGAGATATAACGGATTCCCGTTTGCGTTGATTGGAATAATTTACCTGGACGGTTCTAGAACTCTTGCCAAGTGACGTCATAGGTGGAATATCAATCGGCTGTTGAATCATTCAGAGGACAACCAATCACGTAAGCAGTGAACTGCGCGTTTACAATATTAAACAGAGTTCAACCTGGAAACTTGCACCGATGACTGCATAAAACGGTGCATTTTCAACTTCCTGCCTCATTTAATTTCAGCAAAGATTGTTTGTGCTAAGATGGTGAATAGTGATTTGTTTTTGTATTGTTGGAATGACCCACATTACAGCAATGTTTGAGAAGTCCGCTATTGCACCAAGGCTTCCGAGTTCGAACCCCGGGTATTACGGGGTGTGCTTTATTTGGTAAATTTTTGATCTTGGAATTACGATTATAAATTAAACATATATATCGTTTAGATCTCGTGGTTATAAGCTGAAGGCTGCTTATAAAATCTTGATGAATTGTAATTTATAAATAAATAAACGACTAGTCATTAAAATAGATAATTTGAATTCATTTTATCGATTTTATTAAGACTATTTATTAATTAAATTTCAAGTGCTTTGTTTTAATATTTTATTAAGTTTTCATGATTATTCAACAGTTGAAAACACAAATTTTAAGGTTCTTAACGAATAGAGACCTGCTCTAAGTCTGCTCCTGACTATAGTACCTGCGAATTCATTCAAATCAACAATATTTATTAATTATTTCAAAAATGGCTTGCATCAAAGCTGTATAAACTCATTGTTACTCTTATTTAACCTCATTCTGCTAGTTGTTTCGTTACATTTAAAAAATAGCTTTATATCAAAATGTTAGTGTAAGTTTCAAATGCGTAGTATCCGCAACAAAGAGCCATAATATGTTGCCCTTATGTTCCAGTAGATAGAATTCCATTAGGCAATTCTATATCAAATTGATTTGAATTTAGAGGTGCTTACCTTTGAGTTCCAATCAAAGCTGATATGGGTACGCAAATGGCATCTCTAAATTTAGATGGTCATAGTAACGTACGCGTCGATGTAAGTGATTGGATTCCTCTTTGCTTTGATCGTATCAAAATTCATTGTAGACTAAATTTCATGATTTCCATGATAGGAAATCGTCAGTTGACGTTCCCATGAACGAGTTGTAATTTTTTGATTTAACCTACTTTTTGTTGTTAACTCGCGCATCTCTATAAAGTGCAATCTAATAAAAACAGGTTGAAACGAAAAACTATAAATTATTATTTATTGGACCATTCGGGTTTGAACTAGGCTTTATACATACCACGATGTTCTACATTCTAAAAAAAGCAACTTATTTTTTTAATTAAATTAATAAAAACAGAGCGTCGGTAGCTCATTGGTGTGGACTGTTGCCTTCCGATCTAGAGGATGCAGGTCCAAATACCGCCGCAAACCAAAGTATTTTCGATTTTTCGAAATAATATCTACGTTTATCCGATGCTCTTATGGTGAAGGAAAATCTGCGCACGCCTACGAAGAGATTCATGGGTTTTACAAGAAGTCGGCCAATCCGCACTGGGTCTGCATTGACGACTAAGGCTTAAACATCCTTTGCGGGTAGGCCCCCGATGGAACATTACAATGAGCTGATAATGATGATAAATAAGAACGACCCACGACGACACGTTCAGTATGCCCCACAGCGAGTTGACGGTCAAGTCATAAATAGAGTCAAATACAAAAATACATCAATTTTTGAACACTAGTATTCTATGGATTTTTATTGGTATTAATTTTAAAAAATATATCTATTAAGCAATTTCTGCTTACATTATCCCTGAAGATTTTAAGTAGTAAATTCTGAGTACAAAATATAAGGTACTTATCATTTTAAATTACGGTGGTTATTTTTGTTCTAGGTTTTAAATTATCTCCATATATTTGAATAACAGGAATTTGTTTTCTTATTTCAAGTCACGGTTACTTCTAATTGTACAAATTAAAAGTGATCATGTCTTTAATTATTCCACATTACACTAATATAATGAATGCGAAAGTCAAAACGGCTGAAGATAGTTTAATAAAACCTATAAGAAATTAGTTAGTTCCAATATAAACTGGGATCATTTTGCTCAATATACGAGTACTAAAACTATATCATAGCACAACAATTGCACAATATTTGTCATATTACAATTTCTAGATTTATTCAAAGCCTGGCCTAAATGAATCTCGCAAAAACCAAGTGACCAATGGCTAGCGCTTAGTTAAGTTGAATATTCGTAAGATGATTGCCGACAACTCTTAAAACAACTTGTAGATGTGGCTCAGGAGCGAAATAGGTCGATAGTTCTTCTGTAAAGTCTCGCCTCTACTCAAGAATACTAGGACACACTTTCTATCATACATCATATTCGTTATATAGTAATAACTTATACACAACATTTCCTGATTGGTGCGTTATATCGTTGATTGAATGTATTTCTATGACAGTATTATCACCATCAGCTCATTAATCGTACCCACCGAGTAGTACGAGCCTATCCGTATAGGGCTCAAGGCGGTCTGTACTGAAATAACATATCTAGTCGAAGACAGTTCCGGTTCAAAGTATTGTCGGTACTTAGGCGAGATAGTTTGGTTAATTTGCATTAAGTGGATTCATCATTAAGTTAGCTGATGTTAAGATAAAACAGTTCAATAACAGCTCTCAAGAAGAAAAAAACTTCAAGATAAAACACAAGATTTTGTATAGGTAAATGTTTTGTCAAGACAAAGAACATACTTTCATACGAGTATCCAGCTGACATATACACGGTTCCCCTAGGAGAAATCTCGAGAATGAAATACCTTAACCAGAGACAGAAACTTTGCTAGACAAAGTGGAGACAGTAGTTGGTTGTACTCCTATTTCTGGAACGCAAAAGTTTATCTCTCAAAAAAAACTACTAAAATGATTGTATACACTACGGTGAAGTAACTTTCATGTGCTTCACAAATATATCTCTAACCGTTTATTGCTGTTATATCATAGTTTTGTAACATAAAAATTAATGTCAAGTACATTAAGAGCAGCCAGAATAACAGTGCTGCAGTAGTTTCTTTACTACTGCAGATTATGCTGAGACTGCACTTGTTTGGCCACTAGATTGTAAGAAATTATTTGCCTTTTGTTTTTGACTACTTGTTTTTTATTTATTTGTTTCTCTGTCTGGAAATTTGTTATGTAAATTATTGTGGCCAGTAAAAATGTTTCTTTCTTTCTATTAATAATGTATTAGAGGATTTATTAATATAATTAATAAACTAAGCTAATAAATTATTGACTCGCAACTACGCCTGTCATGCAACCCCTACACGAATCTTAATAATGAAAGTTTATTCGGACAAGGTTATAAACGTTAAGTTTAAATAAGTACTTTTGTCGTTTTGTTATACACAAGCATTTAAATGTCAGATAAAGTAAGAAAACGAGTTCTTTCAATTATTTTGTTAAATATAATGTTTAATTTTAAGGTATTTAGTTTGAGGTTTTAGTTACAGTTTTTATATAATAAGTTTGTTAAGCTTCTTAATTATTATTACAATAAAATTAAGTAGATAACACCTAAACCTAACATTTCTTTTGTTTGGTTTTAAGTAGAATTGATAAATGTTAATGTCAGGGAGTTGTAAGTAAATTAAATTATATATTCTTAGTAGTTTTGAAATGATGATAGTTAATTACTGAATATCAAAGGCCTTACATATCGTTTTGGGTAACGGCACAAAGTTGACGGTAAATATTTTAAATTAACGGATATCGGTTTAGTTAGTTATGTTGTATTATATTTTTTGTTTTCAAGTTCAAATGAATCTCAAAAATGTCTTTATTCAATTAGGTATTTACAAGGTATTGTTGGAACGTCATCACTATTTTTATCTGTGATTAAGATCAAAACCATTATCAGTTTATAAGTGATCATTGTGACATTAAATTCAATTAATGGATAAATTAATTTTATTGTTTAATGGAATGACCTACGTTACCTTGAAATAGTACATTTTAATAAGTAATTATTATCATGAAAGGTAGTTATTTAAATTTTTATGGAAATAAATCTTTAAACACAATTTAACTTTAACTTTGAGTTTGTAAGATGACCTTACTAATTAGTAAGTGCATTCCAACCTGTTTAATCAGGATCGTAAATGGATATACAATGAAATGCGACATGGTAAGGGTCACCTTCTATACCTAATATAAGAACGCAGGTCTAGGGTGTTGCCATGAGAAACATTGTATTTCTTATTCATTTTGTAGTTTAGTGTAGCTCGAAACTCAAACTAAATTCTTATTAAATACGAAGATTTCGGTCTTGCGTTAAGTCTCCTTGTTACGACTAGAATACAATATATTTGCTACCAATAAAATATATTTTCTCTCTTCGACCAATCGCAGTCCACTGTTGGACAAATTCTTTTCTATTTCTCTTCAATTTATCGCAGAAAATCACTGAACATAGGTCTATCATTACATAATATCTTTCCTATTTGGCTTCAGTGGTTCCAGTACTCCGCTTTCCTTGCAAACACTATACACCATTTGAATAAATACACTGTTAATTCATCAATTAAACCAAAATCTCTGACAACACATTATAAGATATAACATGGTTTTCATCTTGGAACGAAGTTGTCTTATTCCACGTAGTGCGCCAGCCAACCGAATAATTTTATCAGACGGTTACTAAGCGTAGAAGCAAGTCAAATTTTAGCCGTTTAATTTTGCTTGTTGCTCGGAATGGATGAAACAATTGCATTCAACGACATTCAACGGTATCATTTTGGGACACAATGAACGTTTTACTAAGAGACTGAGCCAAAAGTAAATACGCTTAGACACGCCTCAACTGGTAGCTGCCGCAATGCATGTAAGAACCGGATTTTGGTATGTTCATGAACTAAGACAATAGAGCTTTGTTAAAAGTTGGGTAGGTAATTCCCAAAATATCTAAGCTAAGTTATTAAGCAAAACGGTCAATTTCCAATATTAAGTCTGGCTCTAATAATGCATGCTTGGATTTTATATACAGTCTAAGAGTGTGAATAGTAGGTATGTATATGAAAG
The DNA here is from genome assembly GCA_019425675.1 of Leucinodes orbonalis. Classification (NCBI taxonomy): domain Eukaryota; kingdom Metazoa; phylum Arthropoda; class Insecta; order Lepidoptera; family Crambidae; genus Leucinodes; species Leucinodes orbonalis. The sequence goes on from PQWD01000989.1 coordinate 42,261, forward strand.
ATGAAGATAATTTTAATAAGTTAAAACAAGCAAAATCGAATATCTAGATTAAGGAACTGTGTTATGTTTCCTGTCGTGGTATAGTTGTGGTGACATTATTTAAAATATTTATATTAATAGGATCTAAAAATTGGACTTGACATGTTTGTTGAGAAAATGAAACTTTTATCTTCCATGAACAAAATTTTTATTATGTATCTTAAATATTGAATGAAATCTAGCTCGAAGTCTTTAAAACACTCGTCCAATATATACTCGTATATATTGTTTTGATTAATTAATTTTAGTATCAGGACAAAGCTATCATAGACTTAATCCCGTTTCAATGATTGCAGTCAAATTGTAGCATCGTTTTGATGGCTTCGCCATCGTAATTTTCATCCCATTCCAACCACTACGATATAAATGGGTGCGAGAGAAACAAAACGATATTAGTTACGCTGGATTGCGCCAAAACCTTACCCCAGCTAGCGTTTATGCTGCTAAAAGCGCGGTAGGGTTTGGTATAGTGAAAACCCGATATATGACCTATCGATAATATTATTCAAGCACAAATTTATTTTTTAGTGTTGTACAACAATAACTGTCATAATTTTTAATTGAATCGATGAATAATTTATTTATTTTTCAAATTGTTAAGTATTTATAAAAAAAATTAGGAGTGTTGTGGCACATGGGATATATTAATTCTAATTTACTCTAATCCATTAGTAATATGTGGTACGTTTATGTACATACATATTCAATTAGAATAATCTTACAGAGGTATACAGACCCTAATTAGAGGTTAGGCAAGACTTTTGATTAATGATGTGTCAGTAAACACCGGATGCCGGTACCGTTTACCGTGTACCGGCATACGGAGTGGACGTGTAGCAAATTTTCAACAAAATAATTAATTCCTATCCAAAGTAAACTATATCTTTATAAAAAGTGAATCAAAGTTTAATTACACGTAACCGCGTAAAGCGTGATAAGCTGTTACTGTCGCGAGCCAAGGTGGACCAGGAAGCGGACAACACCCCTTCACCCCCCTCGGGTAAAAGAGACAGGTTCCAATAATTCATCTCGCTCCTCGGCGCTAGTGCATCTACACGAAATGTTCGCCCGACACTCGCCGAATAAGGGTCCGATTAAGGATGGCAATAGGGAGAGCTTGATAGCAACTCGAACTACCATAACAGGTGGATCACAACCAGACCTTAGGCAGCCTAAATTATATGAATTGGAATCACAACAAAAAACTTTTAGACCAAAAAGAAAACATTCAGAAGATGACTTCAATTCCAGACTAGACACATTTGAAAAAAGAATATTAGCAATATTGAACACTATGGCCGAAACCCAAAATGAAAAGTTGAGTATAATATCGAAAGATATATCGCTCATTAAGGACCAGGTTACACAGATGAAATCTACAACGGATCGAATTGTAGAAGATCAAAACAAAATCAGAGATGAATTGATGAGCATTACCAACTTTAATTTGGAAACCGATAGTAGAATCAAAGCGTTAGAGAATAATATCGATACATTAAAGTCTAATAGTACAAGCCAAATAACACCCTTTGACTATGACAGTGTGTTCTTAGAGATACAAGAACGCTCCAAGAGGGAGAAAAACTTAATCGTTAGTGGCATAAAAGAAATATTCTCCAAAAATGCGGAGGAAAGACGTAGCCATGACCAAAATGAGGTTTATAGTATAATTAAATCTATTCATCCCGACTGTCCAGAGCCTTTAAAAGTGATTAGACTAGGGAAATACGAAAACCAAAAATCCCGACCTATAAAAGTCTGCTTTGGGACACCTAGTATTCCCAAATTTATACTGCAAAATAGAAGCAACATAGGGGAAACAGCGACCAAAATAAAGATTTACTCTGACGAAACACCAAATCAGAAAAAAACAATGCAAAGCCTAAGGGATGAATTAAAATATCGAACTGACAAGGGAGAAAAAGATTTAACCATAAAGTATACTAAAGGCATTCCAAAAATAATAAAAAATGCACCAAAAAACTAATTGAATCAGATACGAGTAATAATTTTAGAGAGCCTATTACCTACCAAATTGTAAGTAATCACACAGAAGTTAATCAAGATATTAAGTCGTTGAAATTCCTATACGCTAACATACGAAGCATTGTAAAACCTGGAAAATTAGATGAGCTGCGATGCATCATACACTCTACACCTCACCAAGTACATGCAATTATATTAACAGAGACCTGGATAAAATCTGAATCAGAAGCCCTAAGAATACAACTGCCAAACTACACACATTATTATAATTACCGCAAGGATATGATTGGAGGTGGTGTATCGATCTTCGTCCACAATAGCTTAACACATAATTTCATTGAAGAATTTTGTCAAAATGATAATCACTTTTTATGGATACATTTGGAAAGATTCTGCTTAGACCTGGGCGCAGTTTATAAACCAGAGAGAACAAATAACTCTGATTTCCTAGAGATGTATTCACAGCAATTGCTAAAGCGAAAAAGAGTTCTCGTATTTGGAGATTTTAACTATAATGTTCTCAAAAGAAGTCAACCGACCACAGCCTACAAAAGAATGCTAAAAGAAAACGGATTAACTTTACTTAATAAAATAGATTCCAAACACTGTACAAGAGAAACTTCAAACTCTCACACAATTCTTGATCATGTCTGCTCAAATATAAAAAACAATACATATCATATGGCTATCATAGAGTCAGTTATGTCTGACCATAAGCAAATATATCTTGAGATCCAAAAACTGAAACCAGAAAAGAACAAAATGATTAAGTATCAGTCAGTAAACTATACCAAACTTTACAAGGAATTGGCAACAAAAGATTTTTCTACGATAAATGACGAATATGAGATGCTCGAAAAAGAATTGCTCATTGCCATAGATAGGAGTAGGATAGAGAAAAGACAAAAATAATGAACGCTCCCAAATTGGACTGGATAAATAAGGATGTATTATTATCCATTAAAAGAAGAAATAGGCTAGGGTATGAATACGTCAGAGCACCATTTGTAGAAGAATTAAAAGATGAATATATAAAAGAAGAAAGGAAAAAAGTAAATGAAAACATTCAGACTGCAAAAGCTGCTTATTATAAGAAATTATTTAATGAGTGCACGAACAAGCCGCAAAAAATGTGGAAATTAATAAATAAAATTAACAATAACAAAGGTAAAAGCAGCCTTGCTCCTGCCCAACTTGTAACAACTTCTGGGACAATAACTAATCTCATGGAGATATGTGAGTACTTTAACTCCTTTTTCGCCGATATAGGTTCTACTTTAGCCAATAAAATACCTCCTCAATACCGTCAAGCAAATTCCGAAATAAATGCTACATCAACAATCCAACCTGAACTAGTGACTTTTACTCCAGTGACGATTGATGAAGTCTGTAAAGTTATCGAGGAACTAAAAACAAACACAAGTAGTGGTCTGGATCGTGTTAGTTGTAAAGTTATTAAAAGTGTTAAAAATATTATCGCAGTCAACCTAACAAGATGCATCAACAGGTGTCTGGAGAATGGATATTTCCCTGAGTCTCTCAAAATAGCTAAAGTCAGCCCCATATTCAAATCATGAAATAAAACAGACTACCGGGAACTATAGACATATCTGTGCTACCCTAGTTGATATCAAAAGATTTTTGAACAGAATAAGTTTAACTAGGATGGGGCATATTTTTGAATTAATTAATTTATTTTTACCACCTTTATCGTCCTATCGACAAATGGACCAGATTACATGTGGGTGTTTTACCCCTGCATAGTCCCAGTGCGCTCCAGGTTGGGCCTTCTTCAATGGGCACTAATTTAACTCATCGTTCAAATTCATAGAGGCACTACTCTAATGAGTTCACTAATTACAATTGCTCAAGTGTAAGATTCAGACTAGCAGTGTCACGCCAATTCTGTGCTGCATCCAGATCTATTTATTCCTCCCTTTAACAATATAAATGCATTGTCAGTAGTTGAACGGGCATGTAACAGTTATACGTAGTTGCAACTGTCGAGGTAAATGATGATCGTCAGGTGGATGTCATGGTAAGGAGGAAAGCAAATCACGCATATGGTGTTCCAGATTCTATAACTAGCACAAATTGTGTGTCTGGTGTATTTTTTCGACCGCAGGAAGCGTAGTCGATACCATACTACAAACATAAGAGATCACAAATTGCTATCTGCATAAAGCTGAAACGTATATGGCGTAACAAGGGCAAAAGTCTTTAAACATGTTCCAATCTTAATCTCTAAGTAAAAGGAGTCCGAAAGCGTAAAAAATTGAATGAACGTGAAATGGATGTAGAGTTCATCTTAAAAAGATGCATACGAATCGCAGGGATCGATTTTGGTGGCATTGCCCTGTTTGTCTTAAATATATCTACGTAATAAGTAATGGTAAATCTGGGTCTGGAAGGCAGCGCGTTCACTTTAATGCGATGAATAGCAGTCTGTTTATTTGGCCAATGATCATAGCATTTCTATGTAAAAGCGCACAGGATGTTTGAGAGATTCATTTAGTTCATAGAAATTCACGATTGGTTCAAATCGAATATTACGTTTACCGTGAATGTAGCTAAGAACAAACTTTATGTATTTAGTGCAAGGAGCGTACCTGACTTTTTGTAGATCCTTTTCACATCAACACGAAACCCCTGACGCGCAGTAATAGCTTGGAAAATATTTAGGTCTAAACTCTGAGTCTTTGTCCTTGGAAATGGCCCGTGATAAAACCCTGTGCTAATTAATATTTTATGTATCTGTCGCGGTACATCGGTGCTTCCTAAGGTCGTTTACCGATAATTTAGTTTTTACAATTTTTGGTGAAGGCCTCAAAT